>CM076575.1:201377183-201551703 GCA_034641835.2 Pinus albicaulis | reverse complement strand
ATCAATCCACCATCTAGTGGGCAATTTAAGTGGATCCCTACTGCTATAGATTATTTTACAAAATGGGTAGAGGCAATCCCTACCAAGAAGGAAAATTATTTGAATGTTATGAAGTTTTTAGAAGAAAATGTCTTTAGCAGATTTGGATGTCTAGTAAATATTGTGACAGATAATGCCCAAGTTTTCAACTCAATCAGGTTTATTAATTTCTGTCAGACTTATAATGTGATATTGTCTCATTCTACAGCTTATCATCCACAAGGAAATGGATTGGCAGAATCTTCTAACAAAACATTAGTAAAAATTTTGAAGAAGACAATAAATGAAAACCAGAAGAATTGGGATTCAAAGCTAGTTTTTTCTCTATGGGCAACAAGGATGACCACTAGGAGATCCACTGGTAAGTCACCTTATGAACTAGTATATGGTACTCAGGCATTGTTTCCCACCCAGTTGGTGAAACCTGTGATTTCTTTCCTTCAAGATGCTCAAGAAGAACCTAATGCCATGATTAGAAGAATGAATAATGTAATGGAGTTAAGTGAAAGCAGAAATAAAGTTCGAGAGAATTTTCTTACTTACCAGCAAAAAATGAAGACAATATTTGACAGGAAAGCAAAAGAAATCATGTTTCAGAATGGAGATCTGGTATTAAGATGGGATACCCGGAGGGAAGACAAAGGGAAACATGGCAAATTTGATCCTTTGTGGTACGGTCCGTTCAAAATTAGTGAGGCCAGGATGAATAATACCTTCATGCTGGAAAGTCTTGAAGGAGAAGTAATAGATATGCCTATGAATGGGCAATATCTAAAACATTATTTCCAACTCTAAGAGCTGTTTGACCATCATTGTATATATCCGGTTTTATCATTGTACATTTTTCATTTAGCAATTTTTGACTCCATGCCCGAAGTGAAGGCACTGATCTGCAGGTTCTTAGTGTTTCGTGGCAAAAACACTATCCCTAGGTGGAGCCAGATGTTGGGGATCATCTGCATATCCTTTTCTATTTTATTTTGAAAAAAAAAAAAGGCAAAAAAATCTGAAATTCAGAAAAAGTATATGCTATAGTATAATGTTTTTTATACTGTAACATAAAAAAGAAATGTTTCTAAAAGCTCGATGCAAATTAAGTTTATTGTTAAACTTTATTTGGATGTATATTATAGTTTCATGTTTAAACATCGAGCAAGTCTTCGAGCGGAAGTAGCAAGTATTGAAGATTATAATCGAATGATAAAGTGCAGAGGCGCAAAGAGCTCGTGAGTTATTGAATCAAGCGCCCCCGCAGTTGACCTGTTTGACCGCGGGGTAAACAACGATCAACGGTGTAGATTCATTGCGAGGGGACTAGCCAAAGTTTGATCTCCAGGAGCCTCCGCAATGACGTCATGAGGCAAAGTGGAAGACAGCTATAATCCATGATAAACCTTGTCAACAGCTTTTTACACGTCATTTCAGGCATTTATTACGGGTTTGCGCAGCTTTTAAATTGATCTTTATCACATTTTCAAATCATTTGTAATTGTTTTCCCCTTTGAGCCGTGTCGTCGCCACATTTTCATTCTCCACTACTTTACGAATTGCTTCTGTTGTCTGTACAACCATGGCCAAGCGATTTTCACTACCTGGTTCGACTAGCCACATTTCCCTCATGGACAATGAGAGAGACATCCAAGATACCGTGTCTTCCATAAATCATCCCCTCTTTTATCATCAAGTAACCCTAAATGCCGAGAATTCCCCAGTTTTTTCTGCCATGAAGAAATCCGGTGTCCTATCTGCATGTATCCCAAAAGCTCATTTCTTTCCCGAATTTATCTGTTGGCTGGTTTCTTCAATCTATCCCGGTAAGTGCTTTATAATGAATTCGCAAGGGGAGAATGTTCTACAGGTGTCGACACAGTTGATTCGCCAAGCGTTTTGTTTCTCCAAAGACGAGTCATCACTTCAATTCTCAGAAGACTCATTGGCAAGTTATTTTGAAAACCTTTCAAGAGAAGAATTTAATCAGTGTATGTTTCATTTGAGACCAAATTCAAAATAATTTCAACTAGAAGGTGAAGAATTCAATTTGGAGATTTTTGATGCTGAGAATAGACCAGTTTTGAGTTGTATTGCAGAAATTATGGGCAAAGATAATGACCTTACGGTTGACAAATCAGTATTAGGAATGTACGCAATGATGATGAAACCAGGGACAGTTCTGGATATTCCATCTTTCTGGCAAGATATTTTCAACTCTCAGTTGATGATATTTTCTCTCACAGGTTCCTTTAAATTCCCCTCATTGATTGTTTATTTATTCTTATATCAAAATGTTGAGGAATTTATGAGTTTGGGGTTAAATGTAATGGATGTCAACAAACAGAAGCAGTCAGTTATATTTTGGACTAACATAATTAGAAGAGAGGGAAATGAAGCAAGGTTGTTTGAGTTTTCCAGTCATTATATGTCAATTGCTTATAGAATATTGAATGGGGTTTCTCCCCCTTTTTTTCTACCAAAAGCCAGGGAGTTTTTACAGTTGGGGCCTAGTTCCAGGTTTGGGGATTGGTTTGTGTTTGAGGAATATTTTGAGATAAGATTGTATGGAACTAATATTGAGCCTTACAGGCTCCCAAATTTTGTGCCTATGAGGCTTTTTTCCCTTGAATTCATCAGATAGAGTCTCAACGTAGATCGGGTGCATTTTGTTCCCATGAAGAAAGGTCTCATGTATAAGTTGCCCATGAGTGTGGGACCCTTTGTGGTAAATAAGAGACAATAATTTGGTGAAGTGTCTAAGTTGTTGGAAGAGACACATCTGTTACTAGGTGAAAAATGGTCATATGATCCTCATGGAGTGATTTCCTGAAGGAGAACTGAAAATGGATATTCTTTTTTACTCACGAAAGCAGACCTGGGCAGGAAATGTTGGCAAACCCGGGAGAAGTAAATTCAGCAAAAACAAGCATTCAGACACCTATTATAACTGAAAAGATAAATAAAAGAAGTAAGGATTTTGTTGTTGAGTTAGATGATGAAGAGCCAAGAGAGGAGAAAATAACTAAGTTGGTTGAAGATCATTCTCCAAATTCACCAGGTTTTACCTTCCATTTAAATGAAGAGAAAAATGCTCCCTCTTCTCCTAGAGGTCATGAGCTTTACCAAGAAAAGGTGCCCTTAGTCAAACAGGTGTTTACACAGATTGAAGAGAAGAATCAAAGAATAAAAGCTAATGTGGAGTCTCAAGGAGAGAATCGCATAGCTACTAATCAGACTAGGTTGCTAACTGTGATGGATCTCGAGAAGGATCAGTTCAGAATGGCTTTAACACATCCAACAGGGATGTCTCTTGGATCCTCAAGCGGTTTCAATGTTGTAGATATAACTATGGATGTTAAGAAGATCCCATTGTTGGATAAGATGAATCTACATATGCAGACTGGACAATTAATTGTCAATGATCTAACTAAGACCAATGCCACGGCTGTTAAAGCTGAAAATATGCTAGCAAAAGTTATCAAGCAGTTCAAGTTGGAGAAGGCCAATTCAAGGGCCTTATCAGTTCAAAATGAGGAGTTGAAAAATATTATCATAAAGGTTGGTGTAGATCCTAGTGACAAAGCTGCAGTACAGAAGTTCATGGAGAATGCTGAAATAGAGATATCCACCCTGAGGAAAAAGCTGAAGTTACCTCCTGCAGAGCATTCAATGGCTACAGAAGTGGCATAGGTGGAGAAAGAGAAAGAGGAACTCCGTCAGCAATTGTTGCATAAAGATGAAGAATTGTCTAAAATAAAGCAGACTGCCATCTCTTTACAAAATCACATTGAAATTCATACTTGTACCTTTGTTTTTCCTACAGGTGATACAGATCCCCAAGAACAGATTGCTCAACTCAACACAGAAATGAAGATGGCAGAAAGAGATCGCAAGAAAGCTCAAGCAGAATTAGAAACGACCACAAAGATCATACGGTCACTAGAAAATGAAGTTGATCAGAATAAATTGAATTTACAAAAGGCTGAAGCTGAGATTAAAGATGTCAAAGAGAAATTAAAAGGAAATATCTCACTTATAAAGGCTAAAGATATCATTTGGGGTGAAATTATCTCAGAAATGAAGTCCAATTGGAACTTCTTGAATATAGTTGCAAAGGAGAAAAGCCTTATCTCATAATATGAAGAAGAGATCCTATCTGATAAGAAAACAACAATTAAGAGAGCCAATTGGGCTAGGAAGTTCATAAACTTTATTAATTCCAAGTCAGATGAGGAATTAGAAGACATTGGAATAAAGGATAGATATTTTTATGCTGTGGAGGTTAATAAGATGATAATTAGGAATGATCTCCGGAAAGTTACAGAAAAGAGACTACTGGGAATCAAAGAGACAGTGAAAAAGTTTGATATATCATTTGATAAATTGACAAGAATAGGTTTACCTTCATGTTGGACAGAGAAAGGAAACATTATGTCATGGAAATTTTATGAAGATTCATTAATACTGGCAAAAAGCAAGATGGATAACAGGCATGAAAAGACGCAGATTTTAAAAGGAGAAACCATGTTTAATTTCTTGCAAAGGCATTTCAATTTGTTATGGATGGTGAAGACTCTCTTCACAGAAATACCTACACACAGTCAGATTGTTGCATTCAGGTTGGAATATCATAGTTTCAAGAATTCATCAACAACCCAAAGTGAGATATGGAAAAAGTGCAAAACATTCTCAATGGACTCAGTAAAAGGAATCCCAGCATTTGAACAAAAAGTAGCCGTTGACTCAGCAACCGTATCAGAAGCGGTTGTTCTTATAGATTAGGAATTTTCAATTTCACGTTATGTTATTTTCTCAAAATCATGTAAATTGTAATAGGACCTTTTTGAGGCATGTACCTCCGTAACTGTAAGTAGTTAAAGCAGTTAGAATTATTTTCGATGCTGGAAACTGTTTTGTTATTTTATATTTAAAGAAGATTCCAAGAAAGGAAAAGGTTCCGATTTTTGAACCTTGAAGCCAAATTTTTGTACTCAAGAATGGAAAATTAATGAATGAGTATGCAAGTTTCTATCATTCTGTTTGTGCTGAGAAGTTATCCAGTTTACACAATGTTTTCTTATCTATGAATAAAATAGAGTAATGAGCAGCAGGTCTCTTTATACATATGTATTTGAGAGTTAAACAAACCTTAATGTGCGCTCCTCTGTTTTAACTTTATCTTTACTTAATTAGTCAGGGTTTTAAAATGATAGATTCTGTTTGAAACAACATATCAGATTGAAATCCTCTTCTCTTTTTCTCCTGTTCATTCATTTCAGCATAAGTGGAATATAGCATTGCAGAACATGCATGGATTTGATATTTAAGGGTTACATAATCAATGTTTAAGGGTTTATAAGACAGAGACAGATATATATTCATTTGTGACATAATCAGATAATGTCTTAAGCACTGATTCCTTATCACAACTAAGGGATTGTCTCTTAAGGTACAACAAAGACTATGAATTTCTTTCAAGGACACTTACGCCACTTGGCTTTTTGGTTTATGTACTTTGAGCTCTACAAAAAAAATCTACAAAATTTGTCTATATAGTAATACAAAACTCATAATACCCCTTTATATTTGATAACTTGTAATAAAGTCTATTGATATATCTTCTAGTCTTTGAATATGTATGTGGAATAGTTGAAGTAACCCTAGAGATTTTACTGTCTTTCTTTTATTTATTATGCAAACATGACCTTCTCTTACAAAATTTTGAATATCTTTCTTCATTCCTTCCAAAAATATATTTTTTGATCCTTGGAGATGTTTTAAGGAACCTTGCGTCCTACCATCAGAGAGACATGGGAATCCATTAATATTCATTTATTAAAATAACATTTGCGTGCATAAAAATATTCTACATTTTACCTTGAAGTATATCTCTCTTTCACTCGATACTCCTAGAGTTCATCCCATCCTTTATAAATTTTAGTTTTGTTTAGTACTATTGTCATTTTTCCATTGTAATAGCTTCTTCTAGCCCCCTAGGAATAGAAAATGTAATTGGATATAAATTTGAGGCCTCTTCTATTTTTAGAAAGAGCATCATGTACTAAATTTTCCTTACCCTTTTCTGAATTATCTCAAAATTAAAACTTTGCATTTTTCTCCTCATTTTTGTTAATCTTCCAATGAAATCCATAGCTTCAAAAAATACTTTATGTTATCATGGTATATCTTGAATTTAAAGTACCTCCCAATGATATAATATCCCCATTTGTTATTGCATGTAATATTGCTTCCATTTATTTTTCATACGTAGATTTCACCAAATATTTTCTTTGAATTCCTTGCTTTTAAAAGCCAATGATATCCTTTACTGTGTTAATGTTACGTAAATTCCTTGTCCTAGTGCCTCACACTATACTGTGAATGTTTTACCAAAAGTAGGTGCAACCGATGTTGGTGTAGAAGACATGGCATCCATTAAAAGAGAGAATGCCAAAGTAGCCTCATCATTCCATATAAATGATGAGATATATGAGTGGACTTGAAATCGCATAATTAACAAATTATCAATAATATCATGTAGTCAAAACAACCAAAACAATCTTCTAAGAACCTTCCCGGTTTTCTTAGGAATAAGTCATTTTGTAATAGCTTGCATCTTTTGAGGCTCAAACACATATTCCTTTAAAACAATACGAACCAAATACTCAAATTCTTATTTCCCAAAAGCACATTTGGATATTTTTACATAAAAATGATTGTTCTCAATAATTATTTATATAAATTTTCCACATGTTTAGTGTGGTATTCACATGATTTATTATAAATATGTGTATTATCAAAGAAAACCAACACAAAATTTATAAGATGGGATCAAACAAAATTGTTCTTAAGTCGAGCCCGCCGGACTTCAAACGGCGATAAACCATAATTCAAACCAAAATCACGTTCCAAAATAGCCTGCTGACGTCGGCCAATTTTGTGACGCGAAAACCAAATGAATTCCGCCCTAATTTTTTTCGGGTCCAAAGTTGGGCTGGCGTACGGAGGGAGAGTTGTGACGCGAATTTCTTATCAAATTCGCCCTAATATTTTTCGGGTCCGGATTTCCACTGCGCGAGCGGCCCAAACAAATATCTGCTCCAATCAATTTCTGCCACGTGTCCTCAATCAAAAGTTTCCCTGTTCCCAAATGCGGGTGCATTCGATGGCGTTTAAGGCGATGGGACATGGATGTGGCGATTTCATATCAATCGCATTAAGTTTTAATGCTGTTCAATTAGCCGATATTTAAGTTCCAAGGTTTTCATATCAAATCGCATTAAGTTTTAACACTGTTCAAGATCAAACCTCCACTCCTGTTAGCGATTCCGCATGATCCAATATGATTCGGCCTTCGGCTCTCATTAATGAGAGATTAATTATGACGGGTGTTCTTCGATTGCATTGCAGTCGGGTTGATAAAATGGCATTTCTCTATGGTTTTTCAGACGAGCCGGTTGTTGGGTTACACTACCTGCTCACTGTGATGAGAAGGAGAAGTGGCCAGCTGAACTGCTGCTTAGACCTTGGTGCATATCTGCATTTCTCTCGGTCTGGTCTGTGTCTGTATTCCTCTGTTTCTTGGAATTCTGCTTCTCCATCTCGTCTTGTGCCCACTATTGAGACTGCACCCATGCCTCTCCTGCGTCAAAGGATGTGTTTCCACAAGGGGAGCACTAGAGGTCAACCCATGCGTGCTCCCTCCAGCCCCTCAACCGAGTCGTCTTCCCAGTCCAGTGATTATTATGTAGGTCGCTATCCAAACAATAGGAGTGGGCGGGGTCAGGTTCTAGGATCTGGCCACCGTATGGGCTCCCCTGCTCCTCCTTTCCCCACCGCTTCACCTTCTCCCACGACGCACACTGCGCTTTTTTCCTTTAATTTCTCTCTGAACCGCCCATGAATTACAGCTTCAATCACCGTGGTTTTCCGTGAGGAGGCCCAAATGGAGGAACAATGCACCCGTCCGGTGGGTCTGAGCTCAGAAAAAGCCAGCCAGCATTCAGGCCTTCAGGAGGGGAGCGGTGGTGCGAATGTGGAGATAGCACCTAGCGATCCTGGACCTTCCGAAGGATGGTGCCAAAATCGTCGAGGAACCACCAGAGGAGTATTTTGGTTAATTTGGTTTTCTTGCTTCGCAGGCCCACTTAATTGGGCATGTTTTAGATTATATTACTGTGCTGGACCTCTGTAATATTTTTGAATTCTGTAAACGTTCAAGACTAGTTTCCCTGTATGAGGGCAGTCTTCTTTTTTTATTTTTTGATGACAAATTTTCCATAAGCCCGGGCAATGTTTTTGACTAAAGTCATGCTGTAATTTTATTCCCACTATTAATAGATTAACTTTACTTAGAAAAAAAATGTTGCCCTGTTTCTATTTTATACCTATTTTTTGAAATACAGAGCCATGTTTATATGATTGTTTATAGTTGAAGCGTTGCGGGGTGGTTTATTATATTAATATTTCACGGTCGAATTATGTTCATAACAATTGTAAAAAAAAAATGTTGCCCTGTTTCTATTTTAAACCTATTTTTTGAAATACAGAGCCATGTTTATATGATTGTTTATAGATGAAGCAACTGTGAGGTGGTTTATTATATTAATATTTCAGTGAATTATGTTCCTTAACAATTGGAAAAAAATGTTTACTTGTTTTCTATTTTAAACATGTTTTTTGAAATCACGAGCCATGTTTATATGGTCTCGTATACTCTTTCTCTGTAATATATCTCCCCGAGGAACCTTTTGCTATGAACCTTACATCTCGGATGCAACGGATGGTTACCAATTTTTGGAATCAAGCGACTGATGACGATCTTACAAGCGAGCCCACTGGGATTTTATATGATGGTTTTATTTAGGAACAAGCGAGCGAGAACATACAATGCATATGTCGTACAGGTTTATACATATATTTTCTCTATCATGGATGCTTTTTGTGTGAGGCGTATCAACGGTACATGTCTAATGACATTTCTATGTATCCGCTTCATGATACTGCTTTTATGTGTTGATAAGTTATCACTCTGCCTTCAAAACTAGCGATGCTGGTCTATGTTGCTGGTTTATTGATATGGTCGATGGTCTTTTTATATTTTGGACATATAACACTCCTCACATGATTAGCGTTTTTCTCTGTTGCAGGATTTTGGGTACTTTAATTTGTATTTGGAACAATGGACGTCGGTACTCTATCTGTTGCTTTACTATTCTACATACTGCTATTTCACTTTCTTATAGATGCCTCAAGCATATTTGGATGCTTTCTCAGATTGTCGATAATCTCCATGTGGACCGTTACTGGGTTTTATATCATGTCCCTGTATGTGACATGGGGTATTTTTCTATCATTGTCTGGGGTGGGACTTCCACTTTTCTCGATGGATATTTGGGTTCCAATCTTCAGATGTGAAAATGTAATGACTTCATGGACTGTTTTACTTCATATAATATATTCAAAACAACGTTTTTTCTCTTGTGAAAAAAAAAATGATTGTTTATAGTCGAAGCACTGTGGGGTGGTTTATTATATTAATATTTCACGGTCGAATTATGTTCATAACAATTGGAAAAAAAAATGTTGCCCTGTTTCTATTTTAAACCTGTTTTTTGAAATATAGAGCCATGTTTATATGATTGTTTATAGTCGAAGCACTGCGGGGTGGTTTATTATATTAATATTTCACGGTCATTGGAATGCCCACAATTCATAACAAATATTGGAGATTTACTATCCTGTTTAAAGTTTCATTTTTTTTTTTTAAATTGAACCCTCCGTCGGTATACCAACGCTTTGTAAGTGTCGGTCTTCCGACGTCTTGAACGATTTCTGTTGGTCTTGTGACAGTTCTTCCTAGGGTCGGTATTGCGACACTTTTGGAATGCGTCGGTATTGCGACACTTCTGGGACGCGTCAGTCTTGCGACACTTTTGTACGGCGTCAGAATTGCGACAGCTTAAAAACTTCGGAAGAGCGACAGTATAAAACCATTGGAAGAGTGATGTTCAAAACGTCGAACCACATTTCGTCGGAATTGCGACAGTTTACAAACTTCAGAAGAGCGACGTTCAAAACGTCGAACCACATTTCGTCGGAATTGCGATAGTTTACAAACGTCAGAAGAGCGACGTTCAAAACGTCATACCACATTTCGTCAGAATTGCGATAGTTTACAAATGTCAGAAGTGCGACAGCTTGGGAAACGTCGGAAGAGCGACGCTTGTTTGGAAGCGACGGAAAAAGTGTCGGTAGTGCGACACTCTCTTGTCGTGTGCTCAATTGCGATACTGCAAAACCACATTTTTTCCTTTCCTGAACTTTCGCTTCAGGACGACTATGTGTCGGAATAGCGACGAATTGGCCGTCTGAAATTGGGCCAAATTTTCTAGTGTAGTCAGGAGCCCAGTCTAACCGATTGATACACTAGTGAGAGTGGTGTGAATTAATTATTAATTAATTCACTAATTATTAACTCATTAATCAACTAAAGAATACATCGGGGCACATCGACAACAGCATGTACAAGCAAGGAGACCAATGAAGAGGTAAGTGAAAGAGCAGTGTGACTATCAGTTGTGACTATAGTGTTGCATGATTTGCAACACACAATGGTTGGAGATGCCAATGAGGATTGCGTGAGAAATGCTGGACCAATTTGATTTCATTCAGAGCCATTCTTCAACAGTGATTGTGCAATAGAATCAGGCTAGCAGGTGGTAGAGATCGGTGCATGGGATTTTCTAGATCGGACCTGATTAATTTGTAGCGATTGGAGATTGTACTAAGAGCTTGTGAGAAGCTTTGTATGATGATTGTTACATGATCTCTATGACATATATTATACAGATAGTTGTGGTTTTTCAGCTTTAAGCTTTCCCATAAATCACTGTGTTAATGTGTGCAAATTTTTATGGTTTTAATGTGTGCATGCAATTGATTTAATTTCCGCATATGATGATCAATGGTGGAATAGATTTTGTATTGTGCATGAAGTCAAATAGTGTATGATCAGAAGAATCTTAGAAATATAACATATCAGTTATATAATTTCTACAGAGGAAGCCTAAATTTATTGAACAAGAAAATAATAGGAAAAATAGAATGCAATAGATCTGAGAGGAGATCCTACAAACAACATAAAGAAGAAGAAAAAGGAAAGCAAAGTCACCAATTTGTTGTTTATTTTTTGGTGCAATGGAGATAGTACCAAAATCCAATATATTACAAGGTTTTTGTTCCTTGCATAGGGCCAACAATAAAATCATTATAAAATTGAATACATAAACAAACAAGCATTGTAATTATATCTATCAAATAGCATTAGATACAATGCAAGAAATAATGGAAAACAAAATAAATGAACGCAAGAGGTAGAGAAGCTAAAATTATCTTTATTACTTGATGAAAAGAGTTATAAAACATCCCAGAGACACTAAAGGGAGTTGATAGAGAAAATTTTCTCTATGACTCTCATGAAGGAAGGCCTCTTTTCCTTCTCCTTGCAAGAATGATACTTCCTTAAGGAAGTCTTATGAGATCTCTCAATGGCAATATATTTGAATACAAAGGAATGCTAATTGGCTTGAAAATATGGTATCATAACTTTACATTGGCTTTTCTCTTATTTTGGTCCCAATTCCATTGATATTTATAGGCTAAAACCCATGCCTTGACTCCCTCTATCTCATTTATGAGATTTTATCTAGTGGGAGACAAGAGGATTCTTTGGAGGGTCTTGCTAGCACTTTGTAGTTTTCCTAGGCTAAGGAGGAAAATTGTAGAAGTTACCACAAACCACTTGCAGGATTAGAAACTAGCCTTTCCAATCCCAGAGAGGGCTCTCTTTATATGGATTCCAATCAAACGCAATCAAGTTTTTTAGGCTAGGTATGAAGATCAAGAAATTAGTTTTAATATTGTGGTTGCGGAATGAAGGAAGAGTCCATTGGTCATGGATTCATAATGATGTTGAGTAATCAATCACAGATAGACAAATAAAATCTTGAAACAATGCGAGGTAGGAAAACTTCTGGATCTTATAGAGCTATTGTGGTGTGGATGAGATGAATCAAATTTAGTATCAATTTAAATATAGAGTATACATAAATTAATTCTATACTTAAATATTAGAAATAAAACATTAAGATTGCTTAACAAGCCAGAGTAGAGTACTGAAAGTAAATTCTACTCATCATCTTCTTGTAAACAATTTAATAAGGAGCATCCACCTAAAACTTGGAGAAAAAACAAATTTAAGAATCCTAAAACCAAACTGCCTCTGTATTTTTGAATTGATTACTTCAGTTTGAACTGCACAACTTACAATCAAAGAAAATTATTCCTTTGCTTCACAATCAACCCTTTATTCATTCAAAATCATAAACTATATGAAAAACATTGTTCCGAAGTATAATGAGGTCAAAACCAACATATTCCCGATTTGGATGGAACTGATCTCATGAAAATAGGCAAGAAAAACCACTAATTTGTAAAATAGGACAACATCTTTGACTTTCATCTAAAACTTAACTATACTCCTAATACACCTAATTTGTTTATTACAATCATGAGTGAGACATTTATAATGATACAAAAAATTAATTACATAGTAAAATCCTTCATTTGTCATGTTGAGGTGAGAATTAGGTGTAAAGAACAAATATTGTGTTTGAGTGCAGTACTTCCTGAGCACATCAAATAACCTGCCATTTCTTTGGCTTCATAAATATATGAAATATGATTAAAAACATATGTATATTTCCTTTATTCTGTAATGAAAACATATATGCACTATAGATATCGAAAAATTTCCCAAATTGTGACCTTGAAGAAATACCAGTTCTGATGCTCATTCCGTGCGCAGCACTTGTGGGTAGCAATGCAATTTTCCTTTTTACTAGTTCTCTCCTCTTCAATTGCCTCGATTAGAAAATTTAGCTTGTTTCTCTTCTTATTTTTCTTGCCTTCCTTAACTTCAGCAAACTTTCTCTTCATAAACCTAAGCCTCCTCTTTAAAACTAGGTTTTGCACGTAGAAGCTCTTCACCTGCTTATGCAAAGGCAAAGCCCATTTCAAATTTTATTTTTATTTTGAAATGGTAATTAAAAAATTATACACCTATGAAAAAAATACCATCTTGTCCCTATGGTATTTCTCTTTAATCTGATCAACCTGATGTTGTACACCTTCTAGCTCCTCTAGTAGCTTCTCATATCTCTTTTGTTCATTTACAATCACAGGTTTCACAGTCTCCTTCTCCTGCTCTTGCACCTTATAGATAGACCTAGTCTTAGGTATACTTGTATACTAAATGGGATCTTTCAACTCCTCAAGGTAAATCATTATTTTCCCCTTTCCATTGACATCAGATGTTATTGTTTCTTGTGGCACTATAGGTCTGATTCATTTGTTTTCTTTATGCAAATAAGCTATGGTCACCTATGTTTTATCCAGCTCATATTTTAATTCTCTCATTTGCTGATATTTTTCATTGCTATACTTAAGCTTATCAATTTCATCTCTGACCTCTTTCAACTTCTTCTTCGTCCTCATGAAAGTAAACTTCCCTTCATCAACATTTTCTTCCTGCACCGTCTTTCCTTCTTGAGTTTGCAACTTTATGGATGAGGATCTTGTGACCCTAGCTGTAGGTATTTCTACTTTATTAATGTCTTCCTTACTTATATTTATTTTCCATTAATTTTAACAACAGTTGTTGTGGCTTCAACCACATGTAAGTTTTCATTAATTTGAACTGTATTTTCTAGAATAGCCTTCTTCAAATGTTTATTCTCTTGCTGCAATTGTGATATAACCAAGTGATCTTCCTTTAAATACTTCTCTAACTCATTTTTTGGCTTATCTTTCTCATAATTAGAACCTGATTGTTTTTTAATTCCCCGAGGCTAAGAAAACTCTCCAACTTATTTCTTCAATGGTAACCTTTTAGCATTTTCCTTTGTGAATGGCCTTCTTGGCACTGGAAGCTCTACTACTTCTGGTGAAAACTGTAATTTCCTTCCCTTTTTATTTGGTGATGGCTCAACTAAAACTGGCATATTTTTCTTGATGGAACTCTTTAGAGGTGAGGAAGTAGTTTTAGTAGTGGATGGAGTATCTTTGTGACGATGGAATTCCAGCAGATGGCAATGTGAAATTGGATGAGATTAATAAATTTATCCATACTTGTTTCTTTTTCTACAACTCCTCTAATATCAAAAATTTTATCAAAATTAAAAAATCATGAATCAGCCATACCCATTTTTATTTGTACTCCCTCAACCATCTTTCCCAAACTTGAGAAAAGGAAAAAAGGGAAAATTTAGGGTCTTTTTACCAGTGAAATGCATGAGAATACTGAAGTGGTATTGATAAGCCTTGGTGTATCTTCCCTCACATGTGAAGTAATTTTGAATGACTTTGAGAAGCTTGTTGAAATTCTCCAACAAATAGTCACTGGGTACTATAGCACCAAACTCCTGACTTTTGTACTATGGTTTCATGAAAGATTTATAGTTTTCCAACTCCAAAGGCACCCCTTTGAACCATTTCTCCCCATCCATAGCTATTTATGTGGTTGATGCTATAGTTGATTCTGACACAACAAACTTCATTTTACCTACCTTTGCATTATCACCATCAAAATTCAAGGAAAATTCTTTAGTCACCTCCACATGGTACCCCTGTATCTTTTCACAAAACTTAAGACAACCTGTATGTTCAAAACGTGGTTCAAAGGCTACCCTGATGGTAGGGTCTGAGTTGATGAGTAAGAGGTCTTGTGGTTCAAATATTACAATTTATCCTCCTTTTGAATTCCCCATCATTAAACAAGTTTTCTAATAGTAAAATTTTTGAGCTAGGGATTTAATGCTTTATCATAATTTTAGACTTCAAAACCTAAGTTAAAAATGTTTCTTAGAGCCTTCAATGAATAAAACAACAATGAGAATTCGAAATTTGTGACTAGTAATGAAACAATAAAAATATTCTATTTAAGCTTGTGCGCAACACTTAGCCTGTGCGTAGTACTCTAAACATAGCGATACAGGGAGGAAAATTTTAATTTACCAAAAACAACTCAAGACTATGAAAAGATTTTCTGACGATGTATATTCGAAAATTGTCTCAAATGGAGGTTGAGACACCTTGAATTTCAAGACTTCTAGACATGTAAGAAAATTAAAATGAGGTATGTTTATGAGTGTAGCACATCCTATGTGTAGCGCTAAGTAAATAAAAAACAAAGGGGTAGAGGAATGACCAATTTGACTTCTACAAAGAATAATCCATTTTTATAATTTTACATAGTTTCTTTGAAGTAGATATACCAGGCTTCTTTGGTAGTTTGATTGAGAAAAGAGGAAAAGAAATGCAGTATTGTGTGTGAGCGCATAACCAACGTGTGCAACACCTTTTAAATGGGAATTTCGGGCTTGAAAACTCATCTTAAGCTAAAAAATTAGTGTGAGATATTCAATTTATGATATAGGAAATCCTCCAAATCGGTGTACACACCTGGAAATGGCAGTTTGATGCTAAAAATTTGTTCCTTTGAGCAAAGCGCAACGTCTTAAGAAGTCTGTGTGTAGCTCCAATGATCTCTTTTCACAAGCTCCAGGAGATTGAAATGGCCACAAATTCTGAAGAAAAAATATGAAATGCATGCAATTGTGATGATTTTGCAAAGAAACCCTCTCATTTCTAGGAAATGATGGTACTTTTGGGATCATCAAAGGCTTAAGCTCAACAAAAAAGGATATTACCAAATTTATAATTGATCATTTTACATTTGTTGATGACATGCACTAATACGATGTCCTTTACAATTGATCTAGATAACTATAACTAATTCTAGTGATAATGACACCCAAACTAGCTTATAATGACCAACTCCCTTATGACATAACCCCCTTGATTTTCATAATGACTAATTATATTCATGATTTTCAAATTTTAAATGACAACCTCTTAGGGATATTGAAAACCACAAGACTCCTTATGATACACATATTTACAATGTCTTGACCAACTTTGATACTTTTTTGTACAAAGACAATTTAGCCTATAATGCCTGGTGAATTCATAGACTAAACTTTACAAGTGGAACCCCAAAATAAATAGCTAGACCGACACACTTTGATTACCTATATTATAGTAACCGAATAGGTCCTTAATGCTAATTCAAGAGTCGAATGGCTAGAGATTGAACTATATAGGATTGTCATGTTAGTAGAGGGTTTCTCATTTAATGTGAAGTGGTACATGGCCTATTGAGTTGTAATTTTTACATATCTACTCTAATATTGAAGAAACAACCACAATGATTCATGAAAACCTGTTGAAGTGACTCTGGGCGGTTCAATTTTTAACTGAGAACATTACGAACCGTTAATTTTTTTTTATTCATGATGCTTTCCAATTTTCACTAGTACACCTACACTTGTCTTTCTTCAATGTTGGGCGTTCTTGGCTTGTACAATTGGGTGTACAATTTTTCAATGATAACATTACCATTACACCAATTAAATCCCCTCATAATAATCAAATATTTTTATTTTTATCTTAATAACACGAGTGAATGAACTGAGTCAATTTGTAAATAAAATTCCCTCAAATAATAAATCCCAATCTACTAAATATGTTAAAACAAATGAGACACTACACTAGTTAAGTCATTCTCGATTATAAGGCTTTTTTTATCACAATATGTTGAACTCCACCCCACCCCGCCATTCTAAATATTTTTAGTAAGAGAGGGGTATTGCAATGTTTTCATTGTATGTATATATATATATATATATATAGTAAGTGTGTTGGCATTGATGTCAACATTCATGCTGGGAGATCAAGTTGGGCAGTTGGCATTGCCTGGTAGTTATCAAGTGTGTTGGAATTGATTAAAACAAAACTAGCATGGATGTATGTGCTAGCATGATGTTAGGCAAGACAACATTCATGTCCACTAGGCTAGATGTGATGGCAACATATGCGTGCTTGGTGTATCAAGCTTAACAGGAGTCTCATGGTTTATGCAATCTATGATAGAGAATCATCATAGTAGCAGGCCTATCAGAAAGTCCATAAAAAAATCATTGTGATGGATGAAGGGTCTAGGATTAGAGACACGAGAAGAAGAGTCAAGGTGAAAATAATGTCAGAGAGTTTGTTTCCATGTTTCAGGTAGTAAACGGGCTCAAGGACTGCATCAGATATTCTCCACTGGAAATTGCTTTGAAAAATATTTCCAACATTATATGGAAGTCCATAAAAGGATCTCGGGATCAAAATTTATTGATATTCGAAGTAAGGATCTTGAAGTCCTTAGGAGTAGGCCGAATTTTTGAGCCTCGAAACCAGGCGAGCAAGCTGAATTTTGGAACCTTAGAACTAGGGGAGCAAACCAAATTTGTTAACTTTGGAACTTCAAATAGTTAGGGTCTCGAGAACTCAGAAGGTCGAATATCAAAACCTTAGGATTTCGTAACTCTTTGTTAATGAATTTTTTTAAAAGTGTTAAGGATTGCGAGGAGGATGGATTTACACCAAAACCTAGGAGGTTCGGAACCTCAGAACATTAGAATTTTGGGATTGCATAACTCCTTGTTAATGAATCCTTTTAAAAGTGTTGAGGGTTGCGGGGAGCATGGATTTACAAAGGATATTTTTTGCGAAACAAAAGAACCAGAACCCTTTCTCTCTCCTCAGAAAGGAAACATGATAGTAGTTGATTGGCCCTCGGGAGTTGGCGGTGGAAAATGATATCAACATGACATGGTTATATGGACGACACGTGGCAGTCATATTCAACATTATCGAGTGGTCTAATGGGGAAAATCCTGGTGACACGTGTCACCACTATGGAGATGCCACGTGGGGTTGATGACAAGACCATGGTATCATCTCTGAAGTCAGAATATCTGAGGTAGAAGATTATGTAACTCTCCATAATTGCATTTTAAGAAAGTTCTAATACAAGGACCTTCTGATGTTGTTGGCGGGTTGTCATGGAGCCCAAAGAACCAAGGGAATAGAGAACAAAAGCAAGGAGATAAGCCCCTGGCAGGATACTGAAGGTCTTAGCACCTAATTGCTATGCAGTTGGTCATAACACCCAGTCCTATGGTTGAAAAACAATAGAGGAAAAGAAAAAAGGGATGAATGCCAATCTCAGAATCTCGCGATTTGGTAATTTCTTGCAGGGATGGTGGTTTTGGAGACCACCCTGACACCACACGTCGTGGTACTTGAAATCAGCCTAGATTCCCTCGTAATTAATTGGAGTCGTAGATTTACGTGCCTAATGGTTTTGACAAAATTGTCCCTCAGACCACTTACTTTGTTAAGATATGATACTTTTTGTGTCGTCGTATACCGTTGGATCCGTTAGAGCTGATCTAGATGGTTGATTGAATTTGGCTGTTATGCACACAGAGGAGTTAATCATTGGAATAATGGTTACTGCAGAAATTGTTGGCTAGAAGAGCATATAGGACCATGGTTGCCTAGGATGAAATAATGGAGTCTATCATGAGCTAAGACAAGCGATCTCTGATCTTGCTTGCGTGATATGAGGAATTGAATGAAGATCAGACCCTCGGGGATAGGAGATTTATTCATAGAAAGAAGAAGAGCCTTATTGGAGTGTGCGGGTTGAATGATGATTTATGTCTTAACATGGGAACACTTAGGTTCCCATCTTCATGTTTAATGCAGTAACAATGAGTGAGATAACAAAGCCCATTCTCAGTGGTTAATGAGGCTGCAATGCCTATGTAACATATGCAACAGCAAGAAGGAGTGGTAAGTGCATAAGTACACCCAGGCAGTGTCAATGGAAAAATGATGGATGACATAGATAACATCAACCACTGTGTTTTAGTGAAACAAAATTCAGGATTACAATTGAGAAAATCAGTGTAATAAAATATTGTGTGCAAGAAATGTTTAATGGAAGAACACCTTGAGTCTACAGTTTTACTGAGATTTAATTGTCAGTATGAAAGAACACTCAGGTGCCCATTCCTTGAATCATCTTCTGCGTCTGATAATATAAATCACTGCAGTATGGGAAGACAAGCATTGAATACACTTGAGCAGTATGGAGGAAAATTGAGCTAGCATCAACTAGTGTGCAGCAAAGGAATCAAACTTAATATTTATATTGAGTAATTAACGGTGTTATCACTCCAATAATTCTCGAGGGTTGTTTATATTTTGGTTTAAAGAATAATAGAGGTAACCACAAACCTACTTTTAAGCCTTAGGATCTAGCCTTCCTAATGCTCAGAGAGGGCTCCCTCTATATGATTTATCTTTGTTGATTGTAGTTGATTTTAGGCTAGTTATGTAGGAGTACTTGGGATTTGATTTTGGATTTGGTTTAGTGGTGAAATCACTTACTCAGATGGACAGATTTAGATCTATATTCCATTGGGCTAATGGAGTCAAAGTGTCACGCAGCAGAAGTAGGATCAAGGTTCTAAAGGGAAGTATTCACATGGCAAGATAATTTAGTCACTTTAGATCCTTAGGCCGATGGTGAAAATGGTTTCAATCGGGCTAAGAAAGAAATTAATGGTTCTGAAATCTGGATAATGATTGAAAAGCCAAAGGTCCATCAAAATAAGGGAGAAATTAAGAATTCCCTTATCTGGATATCAAAATAAAAACATATAAATGATAAACAGTTCAAGACAGAGTGTAATTAAACATATTCTATAATAACTTTCCAGTTATATCATTTAGATTAAGCAAACATATGAGCATGTGAAAACTTAAGAAAGAAACAATTGAACAAGTAGAAATTACTTCACTGTAATGGCCCAACATATGAATCCCATATACCCTTATTTCTTTTGTTCTGTCTGTCGACTTGAATTGGTACAATCACAATTTTGTGTTTCAGCATTAGCAATAAATATAAAATTGTTCAACAATTCATCCACACTCAATAATTCAAATGTGAATATTATAATTAAAACTTGCTAAACAAGTTAAAACAAACTTAGGAAATTTTCAAGGAAAATAAATATCTTTCATGCAAGAAGATAGAGACACTATTCAATGCAAGTTGTCCCCGTTTTTATTGATTTGTTGTTTAATTGTTGATATTTTGTTGTTGATTTGTCTCTCGATTGTCATCAACCAAGGCTGCTGTGCCAGGGCAAAAGGAAGTGTCCCTCTACCCTAGAAGATTTATCTCCTGCCACTTTTACTTTGGCCTTTCAACTGATACACTTTGAATCTGGTACTCTTTAACTTTTTACCTATTGTTTTACTTTTCATCCTGGATCCTCTGTTTTTATCTTTACTATGTTTTTACTGCAAACTATTTTTACAGTAAATCAGTCATCTTTTCCAAAAATTCTGCCTCTAGCAATTTAATCTTCATCATCCTTCTAAATATCTCATCTGCTTCAGTATACATTGAGAATGTAGGCTTGTTGACAAATAGATGTTTTACCTCATGTTGTAGGTAAAAAAGATTCTTAAATTTTTTGTAAAGTACCTTCCCTGTTGGAATACCTTGCATGGCTAAGTTATTGGCTTGCTCCTTAGCCACTTCTCTCATCTTCTTATCATAATCATCCTGCTTCATTAGTTTGTCATGAATAACTAATGGATTTGGAAGGCCTTTCTGCCTTAGGACATCAAACTTCATCATGAACCTTGTGATGGCAACTTCCATGTCCTGGCATTTATCTTCTAGCTGTATCATCAAATTATTTTAGAAATAAATTTCCTAACTTCTAGGACGGTTTCTATTCTGTCAGTAATTCCAATTTCTTCTAGTTCTTTCCTATTCTTGGAATTAAGGAATTTGATGATTTCATTAACCTCTTCAGGATTCTTCCCAAGCTCTTCTTTGATCTTCTAGATAGCTTCTCTTTCTCCTTTGACTAAGTCTTTTTGTTCATACATAACCTGTATGGATGGCCAAATATCATTGACAGATTCAATGATATTGGCCCAAAGTTGTTGTTAGGCTTGTGCCATTGGTTCTTTTAGTGTTAGATCTTTCTCTAACTTCTTCAATTTCTCATTCAAACTATTAGCTTTTTGCTCTTCATTCTTGTGCATTATCTTAGCAAGTTTCTTTTTATCTTCCATACTTTTCAGCTGTTCTTTAGTTCTGTTAATTTCATTTGTATGAACAGACATGTCCTGCATAGCTTTTACTAATTTACTTGCTTCATCTGTAGCTTGTGTTGCTGTTGTTGAAGACTTTGTTGCTGAAGTTGTTGATGAGGTGATAGGTAATGTTGTAGCCATTAGGACTGTAGTGGCCAATGATTCTGCTAATGTGGAAGGTACAACAGTAGTGACTACAAGAATTACAGTGACAGGAACTTCTTCTCTGGCCTTTTTCTCTTGGACCAACTTGTCCATTTTATTCTCCATTTCTTTGATTTGGGTAGTCAATTGAAGAATGAGATTCATCATCTCATATTTCTGATTTGCATCTTGTAACACTTCCTTTTCCTGAGGATGTTCAGTAGGAGGAAACTTAAGTTTCTTCTTTAATGCAACAATGTCTGTATTTTTCTTCTTTATCAATTCACCTGCAACTTTTACATTTGTTCGATCATATCCTACTTCAATAATCAAATCCTCGAGAGATTTGATTCTATTGTCCTCAGCCTGTGAGGATGCCTTTGATCTTTGATGTTTGCAAGAGTGTTTTGCAGCTTTGGTACACTCATGGATTTATTTGTCATTTTGAAGTAAAGAATTTCACCAGCTTGTTTGTGAAATTCTATCTGATCAATAGGATGAAGATATTTTGCTTGAACTTCATATGATGTATTTTTGTAGTCAACTGATGATTTGGGATGCTTTACTTTAGGCTGTAGGAAGGTCATCTGCAATTTTCTAAGTTTTGTAGTCAAAAGCAGAAAGAAATTTTCTTTGGTCACCGGGTGACTGTTTCCAATACTGGTTATATGTATCAGTATTCAAGGCTTCATTTTTCATCTTTATCTCCTTTTATTTCTGCATAATGTCCATCTATTTCTCTGCTAGTTTACTGGAAGAAGATACTTCAACACTATGCTGCTTCTGAATTAACTGAGTGTTTGAAGTTGAAGGCTGATGTATTTTTTCAACTACTATAGGAGGTGCATTGCCTTTCACTACTGTTTCTGTATCAATCACTTCTATTATTTCCACGTCTTCATTGACAAGATTTAATTTATGCTTCTTCCTGTACATTAATTTAAATTTGGTTTCAATTGTAGTCTCTGCAGTGTATGTCGCTTCCTCTCTGATTCTTTTTGAGTTCATGTCTTCTTGGGCTGGAGTCTACAAATTTGACTAGTATCACCTTGATTCTCTGCCTCAATCAAGGTTTTCTCCATCTCGTACTTATTGGAGCATTTCACCATGCCTGGCTTTCTGTGTGCATATGAGTTATTTTGCATTTAACTCTCAATCTACTTATTACTCCTAGAGGATCATAATACCATAGAAAACTCTTACTAAATTTAAACTCCTGCAAATAATTTTCAGCCTTTGGACCTGCATCTTTGTTATTACAAATGAAAGGGGCAACCTGATTTTTTATTTTGAACTGTTTCTTTTTCTTAGCTGCCAGGAAATTGATTGCATTAGAATTAATAATTTGCCTTATATACTCAAGGGAAAATAACCTCATTGGAAGGTATTTGCGCAGTTTATATGTAATGAGATTTGATCCATATACCCTTATTTCTGTATGGTTTTGGTACAATACCAACTTTATGATACTTATTTTAATAACCCAGGAACCCTTTTAATCCCTGACCAATCTAGGTTTTAAGGCTGTTGTTCATACTATTGACCATTGGGTGAATGAAAGAACTGATAAACTCTGTAAAGGTGGACTGTGTGGAGTATTTTTTGATTAAAGGAGTCCAAAATATGACTGACTATGGGTTACCTTCAATGTCAAGCTTTTGAAGGTTTATGGAAAAATTATCAGACTGAAAGTGCAAAAACATGTGGAAAAATACTGAGGAATACTTGAAAACACCTTCTTCAGGCATTTTAACAAGTTGTTCATGAATATTATCAGCTAGGTATTGGGAAAAATTGACAATGGTAGCAGGAGGCTGATCGGGTGTGAAAGTAGACAAAAAACCTAGTATTGCAACATCAACATGCTCATCTGTGAAATAACCAAGAATAAAAGATAGCATGGAGATGATATGTCCTGTTCTTTTAGAAAATTTTGCAGATGGGTGAGGATTTATCTTGGGAATTTCTACATATGAAGGCATGAAAGTTTGGAATATCTTGAACCTCTTAGGGAAGTCCATATCCAGATACAACTGTGCAAGAGCCTCAATGGACAAATGGGTTTCATCTGTCTTGGATTGGATCTGGAGAATTTGATTAATTGACTCAGCTGTAACAATAAACATAATTTCTTTTTTCAGGGTTTAGTACGGCTCTCTGGTCAGGGAAATAGCAATATTGACAAAGTCTGATTACTTCTGGGCACTGGAAAGTTTGTGGGAATACATACTTTGGAAAATTAGACTCCCAAATGAAAACCTCATCTGCTTGATCTATGGATTTTTCATGGCTCTAGAAGTGGAGCTCAAGAAGGTTAAATTCATTGAATGTGTCATTAATCTTAAAATATTTTTTAGATAGGGGAGTGTGTTCTACATCTACAACTGGAGGTTGTAGAGGATTTATAGATACAATGATTTTGGAAGCCATTCTTTTGTTAAATTTCTTCAATTGATTAATTTTTGGACTCAGAAAAAACTGATTTAGGCCTGTAGGAGAACCTCTGAAAGATTATTACAGTTTGCAGACTGATTTAAGAAGCCAATTGGTCAATTATTACTCTTTGTAATCAAGAACAGTCTCAAGTCTTGGGAATCTATAAAATAAGTCTAGGGTTTGCAGAAAAAAGGATTTGGGAAGCTACAGGGATTTCCTTTTAGGTCTGCAGAGGCTTCTACTGGATTCAATTTAATCAAATTGTATTCTCTGTTAACCAAATCAATCTCAGTACCTTAGAATTATGTAAAAGGAAAACTAGGGTCTTCAAAAAAGGATAGGGAAGGCAATAGGTGTTTTCGGTCTGCTAAAACTCATAAATTGATTTAATTACTTGAATTACTTCCTTTAGCTTTAGGAAATAGGTCTTTTCTTTGAGGAATGCCTGGATAAAATGAGGATAATAGTTTAGAGAAGGGTTCTGAGGTAGCAGAAGATCTCTGAGGCTCTTCTGGTCTTTATAATGCTTTGTATTACTTCTCCAATAGTTGTAGCAGCAAATTGGTGAATTCTGTTTGAAATTCGGTTTTAAAATAGGGTCGGCAACAACTTTTTTGGTCGGGAATAGCTCTTCTGCAGAAAATTGTAATGGAAATGATAAAAAAGGGTGTAATGCGTGGCTATATGGTATTTTTAACCAACAATGTTTACATTGAATACACGGTCAATTCAAATGGGCAGGTGGTTTTACAACGGTTAGGATAAATCACTGAGAAATTTTCGCACTGGCCAAAGGTGGTTCGTGGTATTTTTTCTGGCGATGCGATCAAATGAAAATTCGACACCTATCTAGGAGCAGAGCTCTGAAAACCACGGATATCGCAAGTTCTAGGGTATGTTACCGATCATGCTTTCAGATGTGCAATAGGTAATAAGGGCCATCGGATCTGATCAGTTAAGATCCGACGGTTGGGAGGATGCGACGGATGTGTCTGGATTGATAGGCGTGGGGCCCAGGAATTAAGCTACGTGATAGAGTTATAACATATATGGTCAGGTTTTAGTTTATGTGATTGGGTTAAATGTATAACCAATAGGGTTAGGGAAATTGGAACTTTATAATAGGTTGGGATAATATGTTAACATTATATATTAATTAACAAATGGGTCAGGACTTTATAATTAAGGAATTATTTAAATACGGGGTACATGTATGTAAAGGAAATTAATAATTAAGGTTAAATGTTAATATTAGTATATGAGCGGGATTGTAAAAATACATTAAGATTTTATTGTAAAATTAATATCGGGGATGGATACTTTCAGTGGGGCCCAACATTAATTTAATAATTTAAACTTAGGATAAAGGTTTTTTAGGGGCTTTTGGTGTTTTTGGAATAAAGGGTATTTAGTAAAGGTATTTTTTTACTTTTCCAAAGATAAAATGCGTTTTAACTTAGGAAAAAGGGATTTTTTGCAAGGGGGGAAAGAGTGAAATAAGGGGAAAGAGTAAAAATGAAGGGGATGGGGTATTTTTACAAGGGGAATGACTTTGAAAGGAAGTTAGTAAATGAAATGACCAATTTTCTGCTATCCATGCCTTGTGAAAACTACTTCTACCTACCCATCTACTACCCTAACACTTTTTCTTCATTTACATGGGTGCATTTGAGCTTGCATACCCTTATTCATTTTTCTTTTAACAGTAAACTAACTAATTATATCCTTATTTCTTCCAAGGGCTCAGATTAAACTGTTGAGCTCCTTATTATTCTCTACCTAACTACTGATCTGCCAATTTTAAACAGTTTGGCTAGATCTTTATTCTCTATCTATTAGCATGAAATTTAAGGCATTAAAGGTCAAGATTAAGCAGTTTGACCTTTATGTATCGTGGCATTTTTGACAAGCTACACACAATATTATTTTGCAAAGTGAAGTAAAAAGTAGTGGCATTTGAATTTGCATCAATTTCATTATCTATTTTTATCTCTTTTTTGTTTAGGGTTCATTTTCTATTCTTTTTTATCTTTTTTCTTTCAAGTCCTTTGATTTTTCTTTTAAGACTTTTACCCTCTTTACATTTTTTTTTTTTAATATGGGAAAACAATTTTGCAGAAAGAAAAGTATGTACATATTACAAGACTAATTAAATTCAATTCAAAATGAATCCTATTATTATAGGACCCTAACAGTGGCTCTACATGGGGATGGCATTTTCTGGTGACATGTCAAGAACTTTGAGATCAGTGGCCTTGAATTTTGACTGTAATTTTTCCTTGGAACTATTTTATGAGCTCTGAATTATTCATACTTATGATATTTTGTCTTTCAAATCTTAGGGCCTTCTCTCCAGGCTTCAAATTTGTAAGAAAAACATCCAATCCAATCTAAACTCTGCAATGTTATGTACAATGAGAAAATTAAATAAAGTGAACTACTGTTATTCTAGGGAATAGTAATGCTTCAACATTCTACCATTAATAGGTCCACCTGGTAGATCCGATCCATTGAACTTCTTTAAAAGAATGCATTGTTGCCTCTGTAACCATAAATGACATAAGGGCCTTTCCATATGAAATCAAATTTACCATGTTTACCTTTCTCTTCTCTCTTGGAATCCCACTTAAGAACTTTTTTACCTATGTAAAAATCATCTTCCTTAGTCTTCTTGTCAAATATCTTTTTAATCTTATCTTGAACAACTTGATATTTGAGATATACTTCCTCCCTGATTTGCTGCAAATATATGGTTTGATTTATCCTTCTCTAGATATCATTGGTTTCTACCTACAGTTCTTGGACCATCTTCATTACTGGCACTCCTAAAGAGGATGGAGAAACATCATCCATCCCATAAACAAGCTGATAAGGGGGTGTACCAATGGACTTCTTTGTGGTGATTCTATTTTCCCCTAAGGAATTAACTAACCTTTTGTTCCAGGTATTTTTATTGTCTTCTAGTAGTTTCTTGATGATATTAACAAGTCCTTTATTGGAGGATTCAGAAAGACCATTACCTTGAGGGTAATAGGAAATGGAATGACCAAGGGTAATGTGGTATTTATTACAGAAGTAAATCATCTTTTTAGACTTGAAAGCAGTTTCATTATCAGTAATGAGCTTTTGGGGGAATCCAAACCTAGATAGTATATTGTTTTCTAAAAATGAGATTATGATAGTATCAATGACTTTCCTGGAAGGAATGGCTTCTATCCACTTAGTGAAATAATCTATGGCTTTCAAAATCCATTTGTGTTGGGCTGAGGATGGTGGGTGAATTTCACCAATGAAGTCTAAACCCCATTGCTGAAATGGAATTTCTGTGGAGATGGGTTTAAGGGGTAAAGGTAGTAGATTTTTCTTCCCTTCAAATATTTGGCATTTGTGACAGGAGGTCACATACTTTTTCACATTTGCAAAAAGTGTAGGCCAGTAAAAACCATCTCTCAAGATTTTATCTGTAGTTGACTTCCAATAAAGGTGTCCTCCACAGTCACCTGCATGAAACTCTTCCATAACTTTATCAGCTTCCTCTTTAAGCAAACAATTCAATAAAATGGCACCATGATCTTTCCAAAACAGTGCATTATCTATGATACAAAATTTCATTGCCTAAACTTTAAAAATATAGCTTTAGTTATTGATAATCTAGGAGGAGCTTGTAAATTTATTAATACAAATATGATATCTGCATACCATAGTGAATCTGAAAAGGCTTCACTGATCTTTGGAGTCACCATCTCTTCCTAATCATCTAATTGGGTAATAAAATTTATATCTAAAGCATGATAGTTTGATTCAGCCATAAGTTTGGCTAAACCTTGACCTTTAATGAGTTTGGTGGGCTTAATTTCTATGTCATATTCCAAAATGGTGGCAATACATTTTCATATTTTACCATTAGGCCCATTCTTAGATAGAATTTCCTGCACTACTGAATTTGGAACATAAGCAATGATGTGTGCACTGTGAATACAGGATGTACACTCTAAATTCTTTGATAGCTTTCACTAATGCTAGTGCCTTCTTTTCCATTATGTTATACTTTAAAGTGGCATCTCTAAGTGATTTGTTGAAAAAAGAAATGGGTTGTTCATAGCCCTGATCATTCTTCTGCGGTAAAACTGCAGCAATAGTATGCTCTGAAGCAAAAGAAAAAATAATGAAATCTTTTTTGAAATCATGACTTATTAGGACTAGTGTTCTTGTCAAGGCTTGTTTGATTGATTCAAATGATTGTTTGGCCTCTACATTCCATTTAAATGTTGAATCTTTTTTCAACATGTTATTGAGTTCTCTAATTATTTCTGCCAAGTTTGAAATGAATCTTCTGAGAAAATTGATTTTACCTAAGAAAGCATGAAATTATTTAATATTTCTAGGATGGCTTATGTTCAAAATGGCCTCTATTCTAGCTGGGTCTATCCTAATTCTCTCTTTTGATATAATATGCCCTAATATTTTGCCTTATTCAAGTCCAAAGAGAGTCTTTTGGGGATTTAAAGAAATTCCAAATTTCCTGCATTTGATAAACACTTGTCTTAGGTGATCTTGATGTTCATTATTAGTTTTTGAAGATATAGTTATATCATATAGATAGATCACAAGAAAATCATGAATTCTTTAGCAAAAGCTATATCCATAGCTCGCTGAAAAGTGGCTCCTGCATTCATTAATCCAAAAGGAATTTTCACATACATGAAAGTACCCCAAGGAGTAGTAAATGCAGTCTTTCGTTGGTCTTCTGGCTGAACTAAAATCTGGTTGTACCCAGAGAATCCATCAAGAAATGAAATCCTGGATGAACCAACCACCCTCTGTAAAATATGATCCGTCTTGGGGAGAGGGTAGTTATCTTTTAGGGAGACTTTATTTAAATTTTGAAAATCAACACAAATTCTGATTTCCCCTATATTTTTCCTAGTGGGAACTAATTTTGTAACCTAATCAGAATGTCTAATAGGTGCAATTATCTGAGCTTCATACATTCTCTTTACCTCTTTTTTAATTAAAGGCATTAAATTTGGATTTATTCTTCTAAGCTTATGTTTGAAAGGTGTTTTATCTTCTTTTATAGGTATTTTGTGTTGTATTATGCTAGTGTCATAAGATTTTAAGTCTTCATAGCTCCATGCAAATACATCTTAAAATTCCTTAAATAGAGTTATGTATTTCAATTTTTCTTCTTGAGGTAGGGCTTTTGAAATTTTGATGATTTTAGGCCTTTGTTATGTTCCTATATTGCATTCTTCTATATCTGATCTTAATGGTTCCATCTTTGGTTTTCTTGCAACATCATTTGAATCAAAAATATCTTCTAATGGGGTTAATCCCTTAGGTAAAAATTTATTCTTAAGGTTTAAAATATCGGAATCATCATCTGATAATTCTTTTATTTCTACCTTTTCTAGTTTATTTATTTCTACTTTAGTGAATTTAGTGGGTTTAGTGAAATCTAAGTTATTTACATCTATCTCATTGTCTATTTTATCATATATTGTACAATCCGTGTCTATGTTACAACTGTGAAATTCTCCCTCAGTATTCATAAAATGATAGATTTTCTCATCCTGTGAAACTATCTGCCAATATTTTATATTATCTGGTATTGTAGGCCTGTGTTTAACTTCTGTTGTATATTGATGATTTGGTTGAAAATGTAGATTACAGGTACTAGCAAAAGTTGCTAAACTGTGTGCTTGTATGTTTTGTTTTCTAGGAATTATAGCAAAGTCACACTCAAGAAATTCTTTCATCAAATCTAAAAAAATTTCTCTATATTGGCTTAATCTAGGATTATACACAGAATATTCTCCTCTAATTTGTTTTACAATTAAATCAGAGTCTCCCATGATAGAAACTCTTTTGCCTCCTAAATTTCTAACAATCTGCAATCCTAAAATCAAAGCTTCTTACTCTACCATGTTGTTTGTATATTTGAAGTTTAATCTAAAGGCATGACCTTTAGAATGGTTTTTTTCCATGTTTTGAATCCAAACTCCTGCTCCTGCTCCTAATGTGTTCACTAATCCATCAAATTCTAGGTGCCATAGTGATTCATGAAATATGTTTTCATTGTCTGGGTATTTTTATTTTTGTTTTAATAATGTGTTGTTATATATACCAGTTTCATAATTACATAAAATGAAAAAGCCCATATCATTAGGTGTAGAATAAATGGGATAATTTTGAGGTCTTTATACACTACTAACCATGTACTTCATTAATGTCTCTCAGTAAATTTTCTTGGGTTGGCCAAATACTGAAATAGTGGCATAAGACATGTCTAATTGTAGAGATCCCTGCAGTTTTTCTCACCATGAGTGAGATAACAACATTACATACTTAGGAAGGATATCAGCTACTACAATATCCATGACTATGCTTTTTGTAGGGTATTGAACTAGAGTAACGCATAAATCTTTGATTAAGCCTAGACATTTCACTTTACTGGAATCAAATGAGAAGAGATCTTTATAAGGTCTAGTGATGTCTAAATTCAAGGTTTCCATGATTTCTTTTGGCATCAAATTATGTGGGGCTCCTGAATCTAGCATAGCATTATGTAAAATCTGATCATGAACAGTCAAGGTAATGTAGAAAGGAGGAACTCCTCCCTCTTGGTGTTTTCCATTTACTTCAGGACCAAATATTAATTCTGGTTGGTCATCACTCAAATTTACATAATCTTCTCCTTCATTCATGTTTATTATGTCAGTGATCTGTGACTTGTATATGCTTAACCAATTTTGTTAAAGGAATAGTTATCTTCAGTTTGACAATTTCATTTTGAATGTTGAATGGTGCTTGTGATTTTCCTAACTGAATTATTTCTTCTTTTGTAACTGCATTTTGAGTATGTTTACCTTCTTTTTCTACAGTTGGTTTCTCATTTTCTATTTGTGTTTCCACTATTTTACTAATTTTTATCTTATTTTCAGGGACAGTTGGAGTTGCAGTGGTAACTTTGGTAGTTTTGGAAGTTTCAGCAATTGTTTTGGCAGCAACTGTTTTGGCAGCAGCTGTTTTAGGATCAACTAATTTTGGATCAGCAACAGATGTTTTTTGATCTAAAATTGTTGTTTTAGCAGAAATTGTTGTCTTAGAAGCAACATATTTTTGAGGATCAACTAATGTTTGAACATCAGTATCTATAATGTCAACAATATTAAGATCGGGTGCAATTTTAGGACTCGAAATTTCTGATTTGAACTAGATTTTTGATGGGTTTCCATAGGAATAATTTGTAGTACTTTGGTTGTAGGAGCTTCTATTGTTTTCTTTGTTTGAGTCTGGGTAGATTTCTTAGTAGGGACTTCTACATTTTTCTTACTCCTAAGGTTATATTTCTAATGAACTTCATTAATTGCAAACTCATAACCTTGCTTATAATAAAAAGACTCACCAGATTCTAATTGTAATTGTTGTAGTTCATATAATTCTTGTTCTTCTTGCGTAAGAAAAATGGTATTATCATCATTAATTCCCATTATATTAATCTGAGTGTCTTCATCTTTTTTTTTTGGTGAGAACTTTCAGCATAGTTCTCTTGGAAAGGTGGTCTTATTGTTTGATCAGGTGTTGATTCTCTAGATTTACCAGTATTGGTGTTTTTCCTGAAATTGGGATTTTTTATTTGAGGGCCTTGTTGTATATTATCCCATTGTGGCTTCCTTTCCATATTATCTAATCTATCCATCATTATTTCTAATGATTTTTCTAAGTTATCTATTTTCAGATCTGAGGTTGATGTTTCCTCTTTTATTGTCACTCTTCTTTCAATTCTCAATCTAGCTTTCTTGGCTAACAAGTTTGCCTCTACACTTATAGCATTACTTTGCATCTTCTCTAAGGTTTCTAGGTTTCTCTCTCTCAGTTGGTAAGCCATATCTGTATCAAATCCATCAGGGAATTTGATCAGGGCAGAGTCTAGAGGAGGTTTAAGATTGGCAGGGATTGCATTGTAAATACAATTATATCTGGTACAATAGTCTTGAACTATTTCATTAGGTGCTCTTTTTATGTTTTAAAATTCAGACAAAATTTGTAATGGATTCTTCTTTTTCTCCTATCTATTAAGAAACATCCTATGGAAAGTGGCTAAATCATAAATACTACCAGCAGGTAAACCTTTGAACCACTTCTTTACATCACCAACTAAAGTTTGAGCAAAAATTCTCATTTGAGCATTAGCTTCATATATTTCATGTAGTTCAAAGTAATTTGTCATTTTGTTAAAATGTTGTTGGGCAGTGTAATGACTAGTACCATCAAATTGAAATATTTTGCTTTGGTAGTCTTGGGGCATGGCATGTAGAGGGGCTTGTGGGACCAATGGGGCATATCTGGCAGCCATAGCTAAGATACCGGCTAAACTAAGAGGTAAGTTTTAAGTACTTGGTGATGATATTGAAGTACTTGCAAATGAGGTAGGAACACTTGAAGATGTAGTTGGGATACTAGAAGAGGTGTTGGGAAATGTGGTTGAAGTGCTTGAAAATGCAGCAGCAATCCTAGAGTATGAACTTGCAGTATTTTGGGATGGAAATAAAACTCTAGGTTGAAGTGGAAGCTTAGGAATGAAGGATTCTGTGGAATGAAGTGTGGTGGAAATAATAGATGAGGTGGTACTAAACAAGGATGAACCTACATATTCCAAATGACTGGTAGAATGATTAGGGGTATAGACAGATAAAGCAGTCAATTCAACTGAATGTTGAAAATAAGCTTCATCAATTTCCTTAATCAATTTTGCAGTTAAAGCATCAAGTTTATCATAAAATTCTAGGGTTTTTTCATTTGAATCTAATGAAACAGTTTCCTTCTTACTTTCAATGAATGAAGTGAAATCAGGATCTATTACACTATTATGTATGTCACTTTCTGATTTTGTTTTAATCAAATATTGTTCAAAAGCTAAATCAAATTCAATGTCTTGTAAACTTGATAATTTATTGGGAAGAGAATTTTCCTTGATCAATGAATTTTTATTACCTAAACTTTCTACTTTTTTGTTTTTCTTTACAATTCTGTCAATATTATCTACTATGATAGCAGGTTCTGGATCTGGATTAGACCTAGCATAGTAGACTCTTCTGGAAGCCAGAATTTCAGTTTTTAATGAAAATTTTACTAACAACCCTTTAAAACAATCTTAAGGTGAAAAGATAAATGAAAGTGTTTCCTTTAAGATTAATTTTAAACACTGAGGACCGATTAGTTCCCCAGTATGGTTGCCAATATTTTATCACTCCAATAATTCTCAAGTGTTGTTTATATTTTGGTTTAAATAATATTAGAGGTAACCAAAAACCTACTTTTAAGCCTTAGGATCTAGCCTAACTAATGCTCAGAGAGGGCTCTCTCTATATGATTTATCTTTGTTGATTGTAGTTGATTTTAGGCTAGTTATGTAGGATTACTTGGGATTTTATTTTGGATTTGGTTTGGTTGTGAAATCACTTATTCAGATGGATAGATGTAGATCTGTATTCCATTGGGCTATTGGAGTAAAAGTGTCAAGTAGTAGAAGTAGGATCAAGGTTCTAAAGGAAAGTATTCACATGGAAAGATAGTTTAGTCACTTCAGATCCTTAGGTTGATGATGAAAATGGTTTCAATCGGGCTAAGAGATCAATTAAGGGTTCTCAAATCCGGATAATTAGTGAAAAGACAGAGGTCAATCGAAATAAGGGAGCAATTAAGAATTCCCTTTTCTGGATTTCAGAAGAAAAACATATAAATGATAAATAGTTTAAGATAGAGTGTAATTAAACATATTATGTAATAACATTCCAGTTATATCATTTAGATTAAGCAAACATATGAGCATGTGAAAACTTAAGAAAGAAACAATTGAACAAGTAGAAAGTACTTCAATGTAATGGCCCAACACATGAATCATGTAATATAATCTCTTTATTGCTTTAATCCAGTATGTTGACTTGAAATTGGCACAATCAACCTTAGGTTACAGAATAGTACAAATATGTAAATGTTCAGAAATTCATCCACACTCAATACTTGAAAATGTGAAGTATTTATACCAAAACTCTTACAAAATATCCTAAAACAAACTTAGGAATTTTTCAAGGAAAAAGAAATATCTTCATGCAAGAAGATAGAGACATCTATCTAACTAATGCAAGTTGTCCCTGTTTTTATTGATTTGTTGTTTAATTATTGATATTTTGTTGTTGATTTGTCTCTGGTTGCTCAACGAAGGCTACAATTAGGCAGTGAAGTGTCTTCTACGCTAGCAGCTTCATCTTTGTTTTGAATTTTACTCTGACCTTTCAACTAATACACTTTGACTCTGATACTCTTTAATTGTTTACCTGTTGTTTGACGTTTCATCCTAGATGCTCTGTTTTTATCTTTACTGCTCTGTTTTTACTATAAACTATTTTTACAGTAAATCAGTCATCTTTTCCCAAAATTCTGTTTCTAGCAATTTGATCTTCATCATCCTTCTGAATATCTCATCTACTTCAGTATACTTTGAGAATGTAGTCTTTTTGTCAAATAAGTGTTTTACCTCATGCTGTAGGTAAAAAATATTCTCAAAGTTTTTTTAAAGTACCTTCCCTGTTTGAATAACTTGCATGGCTGATTTATTGGCTTGCTCCTTAGCCACTTCTCTCATATTCTTATCATAATCATCCTGTTTCATTAGTTTTTCATGAATAACCAATGGATTTGGAAGGCCTTTCTCCCTTAGGACATCAAACTTCATCATGAACCTTGTGATGGAAACTTCCATATTCTGGCATTTCTCTTCTAGTTGCATCATCAAATTCTTTTTAGAAATAACTTTCCTGACTTCTAGGATAGTTTATGTTCTGTCAGTAATTCAAATTTCTTCTAGTTATTGCTTATTCTTGGAATTAAGGAATTTGATGATTTCATTAGCCTCTTCGGGCTTATTACCAAGCTCTTCTTTGATCTTTTGGATAGCTTCTCTTGCTGGTTTGACTAAGTCTTTCTGTTCATAGATAACTTGTATGGATGGCCAAATATCATTGATGGATTCAATGATATTGGCCCAAAGTTGTTGTTTGGCTTGTGCCATTGGTCCTTTTAGTGATAAATCTTTCTCTAACTTCTTCAATTTCTCATTCAACCTGTTAGCTTTTTTTTCTAAATTATTTTGCATTATCTTAGCAAGTTTCTTTTCATATTCTAGACTTTTCAGCCATTCTTTAAGTCTGTTAATTTCATTTGTCTAAATAGAAAAGTCCTACATAGCTTTTACTAGTTTACTTGATTCATCTGTAGGTTGTGTTGTTGTTGTTGAAGAATCTGTTGTTGAAGTTGTTGATGAGGTGACAGGTAATGTTGTAGCCTTTGGGACTATAGGGGCCAATGATTCTACTAATGTAGAAGGTACAACAGTAGTAACTACAGGAATTACAGTGACAGGAACTACTTCTCTGGCCTTTTTTTCCTGGACCAACTTGTCAATTTCATTCTCCATTTCTTTGATTTGGGCAGTCAATTGAAGAATGAGATTCATCGTCTCATATTTCTGATTTTCATCCTGTAACACTTCCTTTGCCTGAGGATGTTCAGTAGGAGGCAGCTTAAGTTGCTTCTTTAATGCAGCAATATCTACATTTTTCTTCTTTATCAATTCATCTGCAACTTTTACATTTGTTATATCATATCCTACTTAATTAATCAAATCCTCCAGAGATTTTATTCTATTATACTTAGCCTGTGAGGATGCATTTTCTAACTTGAGTTGATCTTTGATGTTTGCAAGAGTGTTTTGCAACTTTTGTACACTCATGGCTTTATTTGTCATTGTGGAGTAAAGAATTTCAGCAGCTTGTTTGTCAAATTATATCTAATCAATAGGATGAAGGTCTTCCGCTTGAACTTCATATGATGTCATTTTGTAGTTAGCTGATGATTTGGGATGCTTTACTTTAGGCTGTAGGAAGGTCATCTGCATTTTTCTAGTATTGTAGTCTAAAGCAGAAAGCAATCCGCTTTGGTCACTGGGTGACTGTTTCCAATACTAGTTATATGTATCAGTTTTCAAGGCTTCATTTTTTATCTTTATCTCTTTGTATTTCTGCATATTATCCATCTCCTTCTCTGCTGGTTTACTGGAAGAAGATACTTCAACACTTTGCTGCTTCTGAATTAGCTGAGTGTTTGAATTTGAAGGCTGGTGTATTTTTTCAATTACTATAGGAGGTACATTGTCCTTCACTATTGTTTATGTATCAATCACTTCTATTGTTTCCTCTTCTTCATTGAGAGGACTTAATTTAGGCTTCTTCGTGTACATTAATTTAAATTTGGTTTCAACTGCAGTCTCTGCAGTGTATGATCCTTTCTCTCTAATTATTTTTGAGTTCATGTCTTCTTGGGCTAGAGTCTGCAAATTCTAACTAGTATCACCTTGCTTCTCTGCCTCAATCAAGGTGTTCTCCAACCATTCAGACTGATTGGAGTATTTCTCAATGTCTATTTTCTTCTCATGTACATAAGGAGTTAGTTTTCATTTAACTCTCAATTTACTTATTACTCCTAGAGGATCATAATACCATAGAAAACTCTTACTGAATTTAAACTCCTGCAAATACTTTTCAGCCTTTGGACCTGCATCTCTATTGTTACAAATGAAAGGGCCATCCTGATTTTTTATTTTGAACTATGTCTTTTTCTTAGCTTCCAAAAAATTGATTACATCCGAATTAATAATCTGCCTTATATACTCAAGGGAAAATAACCTCATTGGAAGGTATTTGGGCAGTTTATATGGGATGAGATTTGATCCATATACCCTTATTTCTGTATGGTTTTGGTACAATTACCAATCTCCTGTTATATTATGCGCTGACAAATGCAAGACCTTTTTAATCTCCTCACTGATTCTGGGTTGAATGCTGTTGTTCAGCATATTGACCATTGGGTGAATGAAAGAATCAATAAACTCTATGAAGGTGGATTGTGTGGAGTCTTTTCTGATTAAAGGAGTCCAAAATATGACTGACTGTGGGTTGCCTTCAACATCAAGCTTTTGAATGTTTATGGAAAATTTATTAGACTGAAAGTACAAAAACATGTGGAAAAGGACTGAGGATTACTTGAAAACACCTTCTTCGGGAATTTTAACAAGTTTTTCATGAATATTATCAGCTAGGTATTGGGAAAAAATGAAAATGGTAGCAAGAGGCTAAATAGGTGTGAAAGTAGACAAAAAACCTAGTACTGTAACATCAACATGCTAATCTATGAAATAACAAAGAATAAAAGATAGCATGGAGATGATATGTCTTGTTCTTTCAGAAAATTTTGCAGATGGGTAAGGAGGATTTATCTTGGGAATTTCTACAGATGAAGGCATGAAAGTATGGAATATCTAGAACCTCTTGGGGAATTCCAGATTCAGGTACAATTGTGTAAGAGCCTCAATGGACAAAGGGATTTCATCTGGCCTCAATTGGATCTAGAACATTTGATTAATTGACTCAGCTGTAATAGTAAACAGAATTTCTTTTTCAGGGTTTATTATGGCTCTCTGGTCAAGGAAATAGAAATATTGACAAAATTTGATTACCTCTGGGCACTGGAAAGTTTGTGGGAATACATAATTTGGAAAAATAGACTCCTAAATGAAAACCTCATCTGCCTGGTCTATGGATTTTTCATGGCTCCAGTAGTGGAGCTCAAGAAGGTTAAGTTAAATGACTGTGTCATTAATCTTAAAATATTTGTCAGCTAGGGGAGTGTGGTCTACATCTACAACTAGGGGTTGTAGAGGATTGACAGATACAATGTTATTGGAAGTCGTTCTTTTGTTAAATTTCTTCAATTGATTAATATTTTGACTCAAAAAAAACTGATTTAAGCCTGTAGGAGCACCTCTGAAATATTGTTACAGTTTGCAGACTGATTTAAGAAGCCAATTGATCAATTATTACTCTTTGTAATAAAAAAAAATCTCAGGCCTTGGGAATCTGTAAAATAAGTCCAGGGTTTACAGAAAAAAGGATTTGGAAAGCTACAAGCATTTCCTTTTAGGTCTACAGAGGCTTCTACTGAATTCAATTTAATCAAATTGTATTCTCTGTAACCCAAAGCAATCTTAGTATCTCAAAATTTTGTAAAAGGAAAACTAGGGTCTGCAGAAAAGAATAGGGAAAACAATAGGCATTTTTGGTCTTCTAAAACTCCTAAATTGATTCAATTACTTGAATTACTTCCTTTAGCTTTAGGAAATAGGTCTTTTCTTTTAAGAATACCTAGATAAAATGAGGATTCTGGTTTGCAGAAGGGTTCTGAGGTAGCGGAAGTTTTCTGAGGCTCTTCTGGTCTTTATAATTCTTTAGATGACTTCTGCAACATTTGTAGCAGCAAATTGGTGAATTATGTTTGAAATTCATTTTTAAAACAGGGTCGGCGGAAAATTTTTCGGTCGGGAATATCTCTTCTACAGAAAATTGTAACAAAAATGATAAAAAAGGGTGTAATGGATGGCTATATGGTCTTTTTAACCAATAATGTTTACATTGAATGCACGGTCAATTCAAATGGGCCGATGGTGTGAAAACGGTTAGGAGAAACTACTGAACGGTTTTCGCACTAGCCAAAGGTGGTTGGTGGTATTTTTCTGGCGATGCGACCAAATGAAATGTCGACACATAGCTAGGAGCGGAGCTTCGAAAACCACAGATATCGCAAGGTTTAGGTATGTTAACGATCATGCTTTCGGATGTGCGATAGGAAATAAGGGCCATCAGATTTGATCGGTTAAGATCCGACGGTTTGGAGGATGCGACAGATGTGTCGGGATTGATAGGCGTGGGGCCCGGGAATAAAGCTATGCGATAGGGCTATAACATACATGGTTGGCTTTTAGTTTATGTGATTGTGTTAAATGTATAAGAAATAGGGTTAGGGAAAGTGGAACTTTATAATAGGCAAGGATAATATGATAACATTGTATTTTAATTAAAATATGGGTCGGGACTCTATAATTAAGGAATTATTTAATACAGGGTACATGTATGTAAAGGGAATTAATAATTAAGGTTAAATGTTAATATTAGTATATGAGTGGGATTGTAAAAATACATTAAATTTCTAATGTAAAATTAATATCAAGGATGTACAGTTTCACTGGGGGCCTGACATATAATTTTATCATTTAAACTTAGGATAAAGGTTTTTTAGGGGTTTTTGGTGTTTTTTGAATCAAGGGAAATTAGTAAAGGTATTTTTTTACTTTTCCAAAGATAAAATGTGTTTTAACTTAGGAAAAAGGGATTTTTTGCAAGGGGGATTAAAAGAGTCAAATAAGGGGAAAGAGTAAAAATGAAGGGGATGGGGTATTTTTAAAAGGGGAATGATTTTGAAAGGAATTTAGTAAATGAAATGACCAATTTCTACTATCCATGCCTTTGAAAATTAATTCTACCTACCATCAGCTACCCTAACATTTTTTCTTCATTTACATGGGTGCATTTGAGCTTGCAGGCCCTTATTCATTTTTCTTTTAACAGTAAACTAACTAATTCTATCCTTATTTCTTCCAAGGACTCAAATTAAACTGCTGGGCTCCTTATCATTCTCTACCTAACTACTGATTTTCCAAGTTTAACAGTTTGGCTAGATCTTTATTCTCTATCTATTAGTGTGAAATTTAAAGCATGAAAGGTCAAGATTAAGCAGTTTGACCTTTATGTATTGTGGCCCTTTTGACAAGTTGCACACAATGTTATTTTTCAAAGTGAAGTAAAAAGTAGTGGAATTTGAATTTGCATCACTTTCATGATCTATTTTTATCTCTTTTTTGTTTGGGGTTCATTTTCTATTTTTTTTTATCTTTTTTCTTTCAAGTCCTTTGATTTTTATTTTAGGACTTTTACCCTCTTTACATTTTTTATTTCTTAATATGGGAAAACAATTTTGCAGAAATAAAAGTATGTACATATTACAGACTAATCAAATTCGATTCAAAATTATGAATCCTATTATTATAGGACCTTAACAATTGGGAATAAACATTGTTTCCAGTGAGTTGTGTAGATATATCTTTGGGTGTGTGTGCATTGCTGAGGAGAGGCCAAGTCCACTAGTGCTGCAGAGAGAGGCTGAAAATTCCTATGTAGAGGAAATAAACCCTGATAGATCGTGTGTTACTATTTGATAGGCTGAGTAAGCATATGTTGCAAAGAAGAGTTCGAAAGTGCATATGCAAAGGAAAAAGGCCAAAATTTCCTAAGCAGAAGAATAAGGTCGAGAGTTGAGTGCATGTTGTTAAGAGATTAGGGATGAGTACAATGTGTTGTTGGAGTGAGCAGAGGACAGAGTGTTGTGTGGGTTGTGATGAGTGACATTTGTTGAGAAGAAAAGTGGGTTGTTTCAAAGTGAGCAGAGGGAAAAGAATGATGTGTCGGCCAAGGGTTATGGAGAATAGAGATGATATTAGGTATAGTGGTTTCCATGTACAATAACATTAGTTTCCTTATTGAATGTGTGTTGGATCCTTCATATAGGAAGTTGGTGATTCCAATACTAATGGGTGTCTGAGAAGGCTCAAGGGTTGGTTCCTCCTTCAAGTTGGTTCTTGCATAAATCCAAGGAGCTGAAAGCTGGTTCTTGCAACAAATATATGAAGTTATTGCATCACATGGTGCTTATGGTAATTTGATTAGGTGTCTACAAAAGGAGGGAGTTGGTGCTTCCTGCTAGTGGTTGCTAGCAAACAATCATAGGGATTTTTTGCTTCCTGTGAGTGGTGGCTCATAAATAGATTGATGTAATAGAGTATTTTATCTAATTTTTACATCTTAGAAACAACAAGATTTGGTGGTTTTTTCCCGGAAGGGTTTCCATGTTAAACCTTTGTATCTCATGTGTTTGTTGCTCATGATGTGCATGCTTGTATTTGTTGATATCGTTGTTGCTATGGTTTGTTAATGGTTGTTTTCATATAATGGATGCAAAGTTTGAATGAGTAAAAATGAATTGGCATAAAATTTTAAATTAGCCTTAATACTAATTCACCCCCCTCTCAGTATTAACATTGTTTCCAACAATTGGTATCAGAGCCAATTTCCTTCAATAAAAACTTAATCGTCAAAGGTAGATCAAAGGGAAACAATGGCTAATTAAGGTTGGATAACAATAGAAGGAGTTCCATTTTTAAATGGATCAGAGTATGTATTGTGGAACGTTAGAATGGAATCCTATTTAATGTATTTTTATGTTGATGTATGGTGCTCCTTATTGAATGGAGAAACGAGTGAGAAGAATGAAGAAGCCAAGGAAATCATCATGAAAGGGTTGTTTAAGCTAGATGCTAAGAAATTAAGGCATTGTGAGCCAACAAAGGAAATTCTAGAAATATCGCAATGTCTTTATGGTGAAGATTGCAATGTGGCTCAAGAGAAGTCTGAAGAACCTTGTTGCTCAAGTAGTGAACCAGAACATGTAGTTGTTGGTGATAAGAAGAAAATGAAGAAAAGGGAGAAGGAATCTAAAGGGAAATATGCTCAAACGATTGAAGATATTTCTTCCTGTGAGAAAAATGGTAAACTTCACTCCAAGGATGGTGAAGAAGAATAGCTGGATGAGATTTTGTGATTCTCAGAAGGTAAGCTATTGCTTTGTGATAAATGTAAAGAAATAGATCATTCATTATCTATATTTTATGTGAATCACTTTAAGATATAGATAGCCATGCATCTAGTAGTAGTAATGAAGATATACCCACTTTAGTAGAAATAGAAAATGATGGATCCTTTGAAGAATAAGGGAGTATGTCCCATGAAGAGAATAGGGGTATCACTGCAAGTGATGAAGATGGAATACTCCTCAAGCCTGTGGAAGATTCCATGGACACAAAGATGGGCTTATATATCTGTGGTGGTTCATCTAGCACCTATGACAGTGAAGAAAAGGTTTTAGATGAAATAATATACTTTAGGAAGAAGCTGATATTTTCTCTAAAAGAGATCAAGGATCTGTCATAAGTTAATCTCAAGAAAAAGGAGCAGTTGCTTAGTTATGATATTGAAATGAAAAATGAGTAAAATAATAGTTGATCTTAATGCTCAACTAGAAGAGGCTAGTAGACTGAATGGGATGTTAACCAATCAACTGAGTGAGAAAGGAGCTTACTGTGATAGACTAGAAACTGAAGTAGTCTCATTGAGACATGACTTAGAAAAGCATGGTAAATACTTGTCTCAATATCAGAAGCTTGAGGAGAGCAATAAGGCATTATATGAAATGTTTTCTAAGAAAATATCCCCTCTCATCAAGGTTGGTTTGGGTTTGAAATAAGAAACAAACTCCAAGAAGTAAAATGCTGAAGGGTCAGTTATCCATGTAAGTGAAGTTGGAGGTTCCATCAAAAACAAGGGAAAAGAGGTTGTTGGAAAACAACAATAAAGAGTTAAACAACAAAAGAGAGCTACCCAACTGTAAGAAATAGTGCAAGGTAGTAATGAAAACTGCCATAGAAGGCACATAAAGAACCAACATAAGTCCTTTTCCCCTCAAGGACAAAGCCTTAAAACGAAAGATAACTTCTTTCATCAAAATCCTTTTCATGATTATTGTTTTTATTGCAATAATTTTGGAAATAAAGCCATAGACTGTAGATGACATACAAGAAAACAATATATGTTGGGGAGAAGCAACCCAATAATGTAAAAAGTGTCCAGGAGTAAGCACATTGGAAGCGATAGAAATTTTGACAAGAATGTTGTCAATAATAGTAACTCCTCTACCCCATTCCTGAGCTATGTCAAATGCCATAATTGTGGCAATCTTGGGCACATGAGAGAAATATGAAAATATGAGAATAAAAAGCATGATTCTCAACATATGCATGAAAATAATGCATCCTGGGCTTTGAAGAAAAAAATGAACAAAATAGCAAAGAAATATGAGTTTTCCTTTAATGCTCAATATCAAAAGGACTTGCAAAAAAAGAGAGGAAGAAATCCCTCCCTAATCGCAAGCTATAATGAACGCAAGATTCAAGTAAGGAAAGTGAGCAACAATAACCCAATTACCATTCTCTTACAAACAAAGAAAAATGAAAGCAAGTCGATTTAGGTAAAGAAACATGAGTTGAAGGAGAAGTTCCCTCCAGCTGCGTGCAGCCAAGAGAAATCCCAAACGTGGGAAAGGAAGAAGCTAGATGATAATTTCTATATCAGGGTTTGACCATTGAAAGTTTGGAATAATAAGGAGGATGATATTTGCACGGGGAGTAAATTATTTATTTCCCTTTAGTAAAGGAAGAGAATGGCCTCAAGGGAGGCTGAATAAGTCAGATGCAGGAAGCTAGAAGACAAAAACAGATAGGTGCATCTAATTTTTGAAGGTATGGTCATGTCCCCTTGATGATTACAGTAATGTGTTTGTTTATTTCAAATGTATCAACATTGAAAGTGAGAGGAGGAGTACAATCAGCGTGATTTTAGGGGGAGTAAAAAACTATACTTTATGTTGTGAGAGAATAATATTGTTTGCAGCAGAAGTGTGGAATGATAGGAAGCCCAAATTTAAGGAAGGTCCACAGGATCAATCGTCATGCAGATGCAAATAAGCAGCTGCAGGAGATCAGAGAGCATTGGCTCAAGGGGAGATGCTTTATTTAGAAATAGCATGCAACAATTATGAGCCTCAGGAAAAAATATTGTTGAGTAAATGAAATGGTTTCACCTTGGGTGGAATACCCTTATTTCATTTAAGTTGTGAATTTGATTATGCCTAGTATTCTTATGTTCATGAAAACACTTGGTACAAGTTGTGCGTGTACCTTAAATTTCAATTGGCATCACTATGTCAGTTGATATTTTGGGCTCATATGGAGTGACCTTGTGTGCAAGTGAGCATTTATTTCTGAAAAAAAAAGGAGCTATAAGAGTTCACCTAGTAAATTTTCCCATTTATATCAATCTCTTAGTGCAATTGGTATTGTTTAAGAAACGGTCCATATTTTGAGGTGTGATATCAAGGGGAGAAGTGATTGAGATGCTCGGGAGAAGTGAGAATAGAGGATGAAGCAGCAGCAATGGTGAAGAGCAAGCCAAAATGCATCATTATTGGATGGTCTTTGTACCAACATCAATACCATGAGAAATTTTAATTCGTATCAATTCCTTTTAATTGATACAAAATATGCATTAGTGGAGAGAGTACTTAACCAACAGCCTAAGGCATTCAGAACTAGAAAAATTCAAAGAAGAGGAAGTATATGCTCAGGGGGAGAATATCACATATATTCAATTCATAGAGAAACAAAAACTCCAAGAGAGTTTAGCTTGGATGATAGACAGTTTTCCTCATTAGAGATATCAGCCCTTGCGAAGAGAAGTTTGCAAAAACACAATGCACAAAAACAACTAGATCCTTGTTCATTAATAGTGAGTGATTACATGTGGAAGGAGAGGAATTTTGTAGCCCTTTTCCATTAGCGCCAAAGGGGGAGAGAAGCTTATTGGAGCAAGTTGTGATGGCCTAAGAAGAGGAAAGAAAGCCATTGGTGGCCCATGTAAGGAGATTTGTGGAAGACACATTAGGATTGACCATCAATGGGAGAAGTGAAGAGGTTTTTCCATTAATGCCAAAAGGGGCGATTATTGGATAGTTGGCATTATCTGTTTGGCTAGTGGCAGTTAGTGTGTTGAAATTGATGTCAATAGTCATGTTGAGAGATCAAGTTAGGAAGTTGGAATTTCTTGACAGTTAGCAAGTGTGTTGGAATTGATGAAAACCAGACTAGCATGGATGTATGTGTTAGCATGATGTTAGGCATGACAACATTGATATGCAACAGGCTAGTTGTGATGGAAGCAGATGTTAGCATTGATGTTTTTGGTGTATCAAGCTCAGTGGGAGTCCCATGGTTTTTGTAGTCTCTGGTAGAGAATCATCATAGTATTAGGCCTATTGGAAAATCCATAAAAATATGACTTTGTTGCCCGAGGAGTCCAGGATTCCAGGCACAAGAAGACGAGTCAAGGTGCAAAGAATGGTAGAGAGTTTGTTACCATGTTTCAGGTAGCAATGAGCTCAATGACTGCATCGGATCTTCTCCACTAGAAATTCCTTTGAAAATATATCCAATGGTATGTGGAACTCCATAAATGGATCTCAGGATCAAAATTTATTTATAACCAAAGTAAGTATCTTAAAGTCTTTAGGAGCAGGTTCAATATCGTAACTTTGGAACTTCAGAGGGTCAAGGTCTTGGGACCTCGGAAAGATGAATATAGGAACCTTGGAGGTTAGGAACCTCGGGATTTCATAAATCATTATTAATTAATCCTTTTAAAAATGTCAAGGATTGCAGGGAGCAGGAATTTACATCGAAACCTCGGAACATCAGAATTTCACGATTTCATATCTCCTTGTTAATTAATCCTTTTAAAAGCGCTGAGGGTTGTAGTGAGCGGGGATTTACAAATTAATTTATTTGAAAAACCAAAATAACCAGGGACCCTTTCTCTCTCCTCATATGGAACACATGGCAGCAGACGATTGGCCCTCAAGAGCTGACGGTGGCATATGACATCAACATGACATGGTTGTACGGAGGACACATTTCAGTGAAATTCGACATTATTTAGTGGTATAATGGGAGAAATCCTGGTGACCATTATTACAACTATGAAGATGCCACGTGGGTTTGATGACAAGCAAATGGCGTCATCTCGAAAGTCAGAATATCGTAGGTCGGGTATTTTTTAACTCATCCATAATTTCATTTGAAGACGGTTTTGATACATGGAGCTTATGATAATGTTGGTGGTTATTCATGGAGTCCAAACAAACAAGATCTTAGAGCAAGAACACAAAGAGATAGACCCCCTATAGGATCCTGAAGGGCTTAGCACATAAGTGCTATGTCGCCAGTCAAATCACCCAATCTTATGGTGGAAAAACAATAGAGATGAAGAAAAATGGGATAAAGCCCAATATCGGAATCTCACAATTACGTAATTTCCTGCGAGACAGGTGGTTTTGGAGACCACTGTGACACCACACATCGTGGTCTTTGAAATCAGCCTAGATTCCCCCGTAATTAATTGGAGCTGTTGATTTATTCATTGAACGGTATTGCCAAAACCGACCCGGGAACCACTTAATTCATTAAGATACAAAAAATTTTGTGTTGTCGTATACCGTTGGATCAGTCAGAGACAATCCATAAGGTTGATTGAATTTGTTTGCTATGCATACATAAGAGCTGGTTGTTGGAATAATGGCTATTGCAGAAACTCTTGGCTCGAAGAACAGATAGGAACACAGTTACACAGGATGAGATAATGGATTTTTTCATGAGCTAAGATAAGCCATCCCTGATCTTTATTGTGTGCTATGATGAATTGAATGAAGATCAGACCCTCGAGGATGGGAGATCTATTCACATAAATAACAAGAGCCTTGTTGGAGTGTGCATGTTGACTGAGGATTTATGTCTCAGCATGGGAACACTTGGGTGCCCATCCTCATGTTTAATGTAGCAACAATGGGTGAGAGAATGGAGCCCATTATCAGTGGTTAATAAGTCTGCAGTTCCTATGTAACAAATGCAACAACACAAAGGAGTGCTAAGTTCATAAGTACACTCGGGTAGCGTGAAGGGTGAAATGATGGCTGACAAAGACAACATCGATCATTGTGTTTCAGTGAACAAAAATCCAGGATTACAGTTGAGCCAATCGAGGGAATACAATATTGTGTGCAAGAATATTTTAATAGAAGAACACCTTGAGTCTGTTGTTTGAGTGAGATTTAATTATCAGTATGAAAGAACACTTAGGTGCCCATTCCTTGGATTAACTTGGCTTCCATGTCTAAGAACATAAATGACCACAGTATGGGAAGTCAAGCATTGAGTACACCTGGGTAGTATGGAGGAAAACTAAGGTAGCATCGACCAGGCAACAGCTAAACTAAAATCAGGATTTCCATTGAGAAATTAGGGGGAAGCAACATTTTTTCCCAATGAGTTGTGTGGAGAGTTATATGGGTGTGTGTGGAATACTGAGGAGAGGCCAAGACCACCAGTGTTGCAGAGAGAGGCGCAAAGTACGTATACAGAGGAAATATACCCTAAGAAAGAATTTGGTGTTTTGTGAGAGGCCAAGTGAGCTTGTGTTGCAAAGAAGAGGCCAAAAATGCATATGCAAAGGAAAAAGGCCGAAAGTTCATGAGTAGAAGAAGAAGGATGATAGCTAAGTGTATGTTGTTGAGAGCATATGGATGAGTACAGTGTGTTGTTGCAAAGTGATCATAGGACATAGTGTTGTGTGGGTTGTGATGAGTGAATGTTGTTGAGAAGAATAGTGAGCTGCTACAGAGTGAGTAGAGGACAGAGAATGTTGCGTGGGCCAAGGGTTGTGGAGAAAAAATTTGATGTAAGGTAGAGTGGTTGCCATGTATAGGGAACATTAGTTTCCTTATTGAGTGTGGACTGGAGCCTGCATATAGGAAGTTGGTGCTTCCATCTCTAGTCTGTTTCTAAGAAGGCTTGGGAGTTGGTGCCTCCTGCAAGTTGGTTCTTGCATAAATCCAAGGAGATGCAAGTTGGTGCTTTCAACAAATTTGTGAAGTTGGTGCTTCAGATGGTGCTTCCGGTAATCTGATCAAGTGTTTACAAAAGGAGGGAGTTGGTGCTTCTTTCTAGTGGGTACTAGCAAACAATCAAAGGGAGTTGGTGCTTCTTGTGAGTGGTGGCTCACAAGAATATTGATGTAATAGAGTAGGTGCTCTCATTTTTACACCAATAGAAAAAACAAGCTTTCGTGTCTTTTTCCTGGAAGGGTCTCCACGTTAAAACTATGTGTCTCATATTTTTGTTTCTCATGATGTGCATGTTTGTATTAGTTGATATGGTTTGTTAATGGTTTCTCTCGTATATTGGATGCCAAGTTTGAATGAGTAAAAATGAATTGACATAAAAGTTTAAATTAGTCTTAATAATAGTTCATCCCTTATATATATATATATATATATATATATTCTCTACGATTAGCTTAATAATTTTGACCATCCACCAAAGACATCTTATTAGTGTAGAGGTCATAGGTTCAGTTTTTTCAAGTCCCTTTGTGTTACCAACTACAATGCTAGTGGTCAATCAACTTTTATTTCGAAAATATAGGGAAGAAGGAGTGCTCCATGGGGAAATTACTACTTGCCTTTGAATCCTTGATAGCCTTTAGTATAACAAGAAAACAAATTTCTTAGAATGTGCATGCACATGTGAAATAAGATTAGGTGCCACAAATTGAACCATTTGGCCAAGGCATGTTGCTTACAGGGAGAACATAAGTGATAGAGTCAATTCTAGTTCATGGTTAGTGGGAATTTAAACTTGTGACTTATGGTTTCCCCATCAATAATATTAAACTCCATTATATGTCTCTCACTCTCTCTCTCTCTCTCTCTCTCTCTCTCTCTCTCTCTCTCTCTCTCACACACACACACACATTTATGTGTCTATATTATTCCATTCAACATTTTTCACCATTATATTCCTCTTTATAAAACCAATAATGGTGACTGGAATGGGCCTCGTGGTTAAGAACATGTGTTTCCTCGTAATTGGTCACAACTTCAAATCTAAACTTGGGGTAGATTATGTACACCTCTGTAGAATTTATCAGTCAAAGTGATATGAAAAAGGGGGGTCCCTTGTCTTAGAAACAAGGGGGTCTCATAAACCATTTGTGTGTCTAGCTTGGTTGTGAAAAAATGGGTTGTGCCTATTTATTCATTCTTCACAAATTAGTGAAACATATAGAGACTCAAAATGAGCATGAATCCCTTGATTATTATGGTTCATGCATAGAATTTACAATATTATTGTGGTCTACTTTTAAACTCACACAATGATCCCTTCTCCTCTACTATAATGTGTGATGCAGTTAATTTCATCATAATGTTGCTCTTATATGGAACATCTATCTCTTTTCTCTAATATGGCTCATATAATATCCATTCATATTTTTCAATTCTACCATGGAAACCCAATACCCATAAAAAAAACTATAAGCCATTATTTGTTCTTCCTTTTATTCTTATTGGCCAAAATTCCATCTTTCCCCTCCATCTTCCCTAATGAGTACAAGCCAATATGTTATTTACCTCATTGAACAACAAATATTTAACTACTCATCTACTACATAATAGGGTCTAATCTTAATTCCCATGTTTTCTATATTAGACATGTTTTCTTATCCATATCTCATATGTGATGACATGGTAGTACCAGGATGTGAATGTGGAACTAGCATACTAGATTTCGCACTGGAAATTTCTTGAAAATGAATTGTGGTGGTCGTCAATATGGGATTGGGATCATACCTTTTCTCATATCTATTTTGATGTGTTATAAATAGGTCCTATGAAAGGATGCAAAGGTGTATTGTTTAAAGGTTAGAAGACCTTGTGAAACGTTCTATAGATGAGGATATCCACATTGAATAATTCCTTATTTGTAGGGCCCTTCTGTGAGGGAAATATAACATGAGAGGATCAAAGGATGTGGAGGTATGTATGTTCAAATTTTTAGCCTCATCCTCATCTCCACATGAGAATACTTTACATGGAGACCCCTATGCATTATTTTTTATATTATGAAGAAATGGCATTCAAAGGGATCCCCTTAAAAAATACTTCACCCATATCCTATCCCTTCACCATAATTATTGCATAAAACAAATCCTTTCATATTTTAAAAATTATTTATCTGATATTTTTTTTTTTTCTTTCCCACTTAACTTTTGACATTTTGAATTTCCACCATTGAGATTGTTATTCCTTCACTAAATTCTTTGTGACGAATTGACTAAGCTATCATATGGATTCATTTTGGATCACATCTTCCCCTTTTTTAAGGATGTTGGTCCAAAAAAATATTTTTCTTTAAAAATATGAAGTAGCTCCCTTCACTTCCAACCCACTACTCCTTTTTATTGGATTTGGTATATACTTCTTTGAGAATTTTTTGTCCTTGAATTTCACCTTCCTCAATTGAAATCAATACCCCTAGTTCCAACATGGAAATTTTGTTGCACCCTTTAGTAACTTGGTCCTTTTGCTGAATTAATTGTGGATGATTCATGGATGACCTTGTGTATCAAATATTTACTCTCACTATTTTGGTGTATCAATATGATATTTTAAATGACTGTGTAGCCTTGGCTAATGTTGAGCTTTCTAATCCTTGTAATATCCCCCTAATTGAAACTCTCTTCCTTTTTATAACATGGATTTTATTATAGAATCTTTGTTGAGTTGCTTCATTCTTCCCATGTTGATTAAGGTGACTTCCTGCTTGGATTTTAGCTCCAAGATATGTTCCACATAGTGAGTGGTTCTCTTATAGGAGTATTCCTCATTTTCCCTTTTATAGCATCATGCGTGTTGTCCATGTGGTGCAATAATTAATGAGTGTATCGGTAAGTTTAAATTGTTGATATCATTGGGTTTTTAGTCTACCATTGTCTCAAAAATGGTCTCAAATATTTCCCCTTTTGTGACAATTTTGTAGATCTTGAACTTGTGACACATTTTTTCAAGCTCTCATATGCATTTTTGTAAAATTTACTGGTTATATCCCCTTCAAAGGACCGAGTTACTAATTGGTAAAGCTAAAAAAAAAACATTTCTAATACTTCACTGAATTCCCAAAATGAAGTTCTTGCATGACAATTATGGCCCTGGGAAGTTATGGTTCCAATCAAGCACCTTGGGGAAGATAATACTTTTACCATAAATTTAGCTCCAAATGTTAGGACTTGGGGATATCACGATTTATAAATGTTATAACTCTGGAAATTATGATAAAATGTAGTTCCATCCTCTTATTAAGGGTCTTTTTTTAATTAAGTGTAATCATGACATCTCTTCTTGGAGAGAAGATATCACCATTCTAGCCACTTTGTATCACTATCAACATTATAGTGTTTTTCACTATTGATTAATTAATAGAATTTGGTTTTCACTACATATGGTGTTTCACTTGTTTCTTATTATTGCAATAATGTCTTATTTAATTCCATTCTCAACATTATCGAAATCAGTGGTATCAGAGAGATTTATTCTTTGTTTTTTTCCCTGCTTGTCTCCCACGATTTTATGGTACAAGAAGTTGGTCTTTAAGATAATTATGCTTAGTCAATATCTTCATCATTTCCCCAAGTAGCCTCACATGGAAGAAGAAAACAAATATGATGGAGCTAGATATCCTACCAAGATGTCAATTCATAAATCCCTTAAGTGATTGAGGAATGAAATTATGGATCATTTCAACTAGATGCTTCAAAAACTCCCAACATCAATGAAGGCACTTCAACAAGAAATCATTTCATGTGAAAAATATCGTTTAAGGAATAAGAAATTAATTTTGATGTCCCTATATTTGAAAAATATACAGATGTAAATGCTTTGTAAACATTGTTTTATTAGTGAGATAGTTAACTCTATGTTCACAACTGTTCCAATATTGAAGATTACCTTTGCACTCCCAAATTCCCTTCCCCGTGTAAAAAACTAGTGGGACACTTATTATGTGCATGCCAATGATAATTCAAAAATGTATGGGATTGAATTCAATTGGGGGGGGAGTGGGGTTCAGTGCTTGCAAGGAGGACTCTCACCCTATTGGAAACTGTGAAGAATAGTAAATGAGATGGATAACTTTGTGCCAAGGAAAATATCAAGCAATGTCAAAGTACCCTAATACCTTCAAATATTCCTTCAACACAATAGTAGTTTTGACAAGGAAAAGCAACCATATTTGTTTTGATCAATAACTATTGGGATTTCAACACCTAATACATGTTTTTGAGATTTGATATTTCAATTTGTAGTATAAAAGTCTCCCCACTTGGGATTTTCATATGAATATTTTATTGACTTTTCATTGTCAACAATTTCTTCTAGTTATGGTTTTCAAAGTCCACTTCCACCCGATTTTTTGAAAATCAATAAATTCAATCGGTCGGCCTCTAATGGGGCTAAACCAAGACTCAAATTGTTTTAGGGACCATATCCAAGCAATATTCCCCAAAATCTCAATAAATGTTTCTTATGAGAAAAGCTTCTATTCATCTTGTTTCCATTGAAAATTTTTCAATTATTTGTACCCTTTTGTCTGACATTTAATTTGAATAAAATGATGCCTTTGAAAATTAATATAAAAAAAGTAATTTACATATTGGGAATTTTATAGAAAAAAGAGTAGGATGCTAAGGAACCACCCTAATCTAATCCACAATTGGGTATATTCAACTATCATAATCACCCAAGATCATTAAAAACCGCTTTTGCCACTCAAGCATACAATGCTCATAATATTAGTGTAATTAGAATATGTTCATAAATATCCATAAATTTGATCCTTCTAACCTGCAAAATTGGAAGTAAAAGCATTGAAATTCATAACTGAAGCAATTAATAGGATAAGGCTCACCTCAAGTGGGAGGTAGTCATTGTTATTAGGATGGGCCCCTATCCCTCATTCAATATCTCTTGACCTGTTATGGTAGTGTGCCAACCATCATTAAACCTGCTAAGGGTCCTTATTAGGATTTTGTCTAAAAAATGGCAAGGGTGAGCTATAGGAACTCAACATTATAGTGTTGTGATGGAGGGGGTCAATTGTGATGACACTCCCTCCTCATGGAAAACTTGACCAATGCAGTGATATGGCCTTCTTTTAGATACCAAGGGTTTTCTGCAATAACAATATTTGGATAGGAAGTTGATAGGTAACTTCAAATTCATAGCATAAGGAGCAACCCCCTAATACTCTAGGAGTTGGTGTAGGTGAAACACATCCAATTCAACCTTTTTTTAATTTTCGTAAAAAATGATATACCATTCCAAGAGCACCATAATTAGTGTTAGGATTATGTTTCAACAAAATTAGGTTACCTCAACTTTTCTTACCACCCTAAACAAATAATCCTATCACAACTACAGTTTAAATATATGTTCACTCTAGTTTGGAACTTTTACACATTTGTGTGAAAGGTATACTTATCCTTTATACCTTCTTTTTTCTTGGTTTGAGATTCATATGCTTTCTATATTCGTTTTCCTTTTTATTTTTTAATTCAATCTAATCCTTGTCATTATCTTTGGGTTGATCCTCCATAATGTTTGTCAATATTTGAAGCCTCAAGAGGGCATGAATCCTCTCCTCTTTCTCTTTGATCTAATGATTTGTATTTTCTTCCACTTTTCATGGATAATGACACATCCTGATTTTTGGAGTTGATTGATGGATCATATTTATTATAAATGTTACTGCTCAAAATATCTTTCCCTTCTTCTAACCATTGATTCTTGGGAGGACCAATAAGGTGGTGACACTTCTTTGCTCCCTACCACAACATGAGTCTTCATGGTTTTCACTACCTACTTCTTCCCTTAAAAGAATTATAGGTTTCTTGAGAAATTTTGGATTTATGATTAGGGTAGGATGACATCAAATGCTCATAGGGAAAACATGACCTGCATTTATAGGGTATTTTCTCATAGTCCATTTTAGCTTCCATCTATAATAAGTCAATTTAAATCAATTTCTCTTGGAAATCCTTTTGCAAGGTCCATTTCCATATACATCCTTGCAAAAGTTGTGATATCATATCTTATCAATGTTAGGGTAATTAAAAAAGAACTCCCATGAAGCATTTTTTTATAATGGCCATGGATTTTCCCCTCAAAATTTCATGGGTTGGTTGGGAAGTCTAATTCATATTAATGTTGAAGACAAAGAATCAAAAGAGGTGTCAAAGTTGGGGGTACCACAATCATGCATAAGCTACCATCCCTAGAACCTTGGACTAAATTGATTGATACAATCCCTATCCTCTATCGATTTAGATTCTATACGGAAAAGAAAAAAAAACCTTTATCACAAGGGTGGATATAAGCTTCTTCTTGAGGAGTGGTTTCCAAGATTGCGAGATCTAGTGGTGTAAATTTGTGAGATGAGGTTGGAGATTTGTTGAAATGAAATCATGGGAAAAATGCATTTAGAACACACATTACAACGTTCAAAGTAGCAGATAGAAAATAATTAATAACAACAATTTAGTTTACAATCAAATTAAAATACATAATCACCAAATATAGATCCTCTATATTCTTTACATTGTGGATTTTCCCCCTTTTTCTCTTATTTTGTAGCTAGTGTTAGTATGAATCTTTCGTTGTAAAAGATCACTTTAGCTACGCACAAAAAATAGCCCTAACATCAATTATGGCTGCAAAATATCTTTAAGTCTGCTGCACGAATTCAGATCTAAGTACAAAAAGACATTAAGCAAATAAAATATAATATGGCTCCATGCATCCAATAGACAAGACAAGAACAAAGTGTTTAAAATAATGATTTGTATTATATTAAATAATGGGGCACCTGAGAGGAAAATAGGAAAGGTGTTTTCCGGTTCTCCTCAATGGGATGGGTTCTCGAAATTCCTCAGCGTTTCAGATCTAAAATTCCTCTCTCTTATTGTGGTAGAAAAACCCTGAAAAACATAGAACTCAATCGGAGCTCACAAAGCAAAAATGGAAAATGGTGACCAAGAATAGATCTAGTGTGATCTAATGCAATGAAGGTGACTAATGAATGGGGAAAACCCCCCTATTTATAACAAAATATTGGGGCGGTCTAGAACTCGGTGCATGAATAAAATATTATTAATCGGATTCTAGAAGCACCCTTTAGGAATATTTTATTATATTTGTTGGAGGGAAAAGGGTTCTTGACTTGGGTCAATTCCTTTATTTATAAATAATAAATAAATAAATTGTTTATTTATCATTTTAGGGAAGTGATGGGAATATAATTAAATAAATAATGGTTTATTTAATTATTTATGGATGATTTAGTCAAACTTAACTAAGAATATTATTTAAATAATGATTTAAATAACTTATTCTTAGGGAATAATTAAATAAATAAGGATTTATTTAATTAAGTTCCTTATTTTGGGTTAAATATGACCAGGAAATATAAACAAATAAGTTATTTTATATGGTGAAAGCAATTTTACTTAGGGTAAAATTGGTCTTACATGGTGTACTTGGGTTCATCTAATAATAATAGGTTAGATGACCAAAAAATGGTGTAACAGATTGCCCCCCAACGTACGAGTGTTAGGAGCAAATCGTATGACTGAAGTACGTTGTAAGAACTCAATCACTAGATATCGAGAGGGAAGTGAGAGAGAGAAATGTAAGGTTGTCTGATGTGCTAAAGGACTAGACCCTTAGGAGATGAGACTTACAGGTGCAACAAGTCTCTAGTTTATGAAGTGGTACCTGTGCTAAAGGCGGCAGGGGAGGCATACCTATGCCCGCCGAGACAAAGTGCAAAGAATAAGGCGCCCGAAAAACCACGGAACGCAATAAGTACAAAGAATAAGGCGCCCGGAAAACCACGGAACGCAATAATGAAGCATGTGCTGGCCGAAACATGAGCCAGATAAATCATAGGATGAATCCCACATACATGTGATGCCTGGAATAATCGTCAGGACTTATACAGTAATATGGTAGTACATGAGATACAAATATACCCAAATGCCCCCTACACACGGGGAAGGGCTCTCAAAATCTGACAGAGACATGTGAATCGAAAATGGCGCTGCAAGCGGTTGAAGCCGATATCATCAAATGAGAGGAGCTGCATCAAGGGCGGGAATGAAGCCATCCGGGCATGTGGGGGCTACCTGCAGGGCCACCCCCTCATGAAGGTTGAGACATCTCACACATGCCCGGGGATCACCAATAGCTGCTGCGGCATCACTGGACCACCAAGTATACGTATCGCGAACATGCTGAAAAGAGGCTGGATCCAAGGTACCCAGACGAAGACTAATGATGATGTTGAAATGATGAAAGGTCCAAAGGGGACCCGAAAAACATGAGTATGAAATGGTATCTCATGACGGAAATCGACACAGACAAGAATAAATATGGAGGCTAAGTGGTGCCCCAAGGAAAAGTGTTGTAAGTGAGGAAATCCGATTTGAAAAAGGAGGAAAGGAAGACTTCGTGGACAACATGTGTCCTGGTGAAGTAGTGTCTGATGAAAACAAACATATGCTGGCTATCTACAAGAAAGTAAAACATGCATTTCGAGCGGGAAATGCTAAGGGTAATACCTCTTGAGATAGAGTGCATTGTGAGGATTAGGAAGGGGGTGGCCTTCAAAGTCCTCTAAAAGATATGCCCCCTTCCCAAGATTTTTACTGATGATGTAAGGACCTAGCCATAATGAGTCGAACTTCCCATGACTGAGGGTATCGTGGGCCTGGTCATAAACTAGAACAAGGTCACCTTCATGAAAGGTGCGAGGATGCACTTTTCGGTCATACTGAGCTTTGGTGCGCTTTTTGGCCGCTTCAAGAGTTTGTAATGCAACACGACGATCTTCAGAAGCGCGCTCAAGCATGATAAGTCGTTGTTCTAGAGGTTGGGTATCGGGGAGAAGTTCGACGGCCAAATGAAGGGAAGGGATTTCACATTCGATTGGTAATACTGCCTCCTCGCCAAAGACAAGGTGGAAAGGAGTGAAACTGGTGGCGGTTTTAACAGAAGTACGATAAGCCCACAAAGCAGGGAAGAGCATGAGATGCCAATTGGTTTTGTGTTTATTCACCGTTCGTTGAAGCATGGTTTTAAGAATTTTGTTGACTGCTTCAACTTGGCCATTACCTTGGGGGTAATAGGAAGAGGAATATTGGTGTTCAAAACCCAATAAGGAGGAGAGCTCATGCCAAATCTGATCTTCGAAATGTCGGCCATGGTCCGAGACTAACTGTTTTGGAACTCCGAATTGAGCAATGGCATGGTTAAAGAAAAAGAGGGCTGTAGTGGCTGCCGTATTTTTGAACGTAGGCATAGCTTCGGCCCATTTAGTGAAGTAGTCAACCGCCACGATGATATATTTGTGGTTACCAGCAAATGGAGGTCGACATTCCATAAAGTCGATGGCCCATTTACAAAAAGGACGAGCTGTGACGACAGGATGGAGAGGAGAGGGAGGAGCTCGCGCCTTGGGGGTGAAATGTTGGCAATTGGAACAGTGTTTGACTGCTTCAATGCAATCACTGAAGAGAGAAGGCCAAAAATACCCAGCACGCATGATTTTTTGGGCGATGGCGAGGCTGGAGAGGTGGCCACCACAAGTGCCACTATGACAGGCATTTAGGACTTGCTCAGCTTCAGCGTGGGTGAGGCAACGACGAAGGGCAGTATCTACGCCGCGACAATAAAGGTCATCGCCGATTAGAAGGTAGCGAGAGGCTTGGTTTTGAATACGTCGTCGAGCATTACGATCAAGGTGAAGGGCAAACTTTTGGGTTCGCAAGTAAGTAAGGATGTCACCGTACCAAGGATCGTCGGTGGTGATGGCAAACAAATGTTCATCGGGAAGAGCGTCATTAATTGGAGTATCTTGTGTCTGGGTAGGTAAATCAGAAATGAGTTCAGCTAGGACTAAACCTTTCTTACTTTTTGGGGTGACAAATTCAAGGTCGAATTCTTGGAGAATAACGACCCAATGGGCATACTTCCCATTGAGGATGCGGTGACTCAATAGGAAAGCCATGGGGTTGGAATCAGTCACAACCTTGGTGGAACGCATGAGGATATAATGACACAATTTTTGGACCGAGAACACAACAGCGAGTGCTAATTTTTCTTCATGCGAGTAGGACACAGGTGGATCGGCAAGGTTCTTATTGACATAATAGAGCACATGTTCGACACCGTTATCATCCTCCTGGATAAGGACACCAGCAACTGAATATGTGGAAGCGGAGATGTATAGGATGAAATATCGGTCAAAGTTAGGGGGACGGATCAAGGGAGCGTATGTGAGAGCATGCTTGAGGGCATCAAAAGACTCTTGAGCGTATGTATCCCAGACAAAGGGGGTGTGAGATCGAAGAAGTCTAAGGAAGCCATGTGCGGTAGTGGCGTAGTCAGGAATGAATCGGCAAAGAAAATTAGCTTTGCCTTGGAGACTTTATAGCTGGTGTAAGGTACGAGGTAGAGGAAGTTCAAGAATGGCTTGAACTTTCAAAGGGTCGAGAGTTATCCCGTCTTTAGACACGATGAAGCCGAGGAGACGACCGGCGGGAACATGGAAGACACATTTCAAAGGGTTAAGGCAAATGTTATACTTGCGGCATCGGAGAAAAATGGTACGCAGGTCATGAAGGTGTTGCATCCGATGTTTAGAACATGCGGAAAGGTCGTCTAAATAGGCAAGGATAATATGGGATAAGTCATGGAAGCAATAAGACATGGCTCGTTGAAAGGTGGCGCCGGTGTTTTTAAGGCCAAATTCCATGACTCGGTATGTGAAAGTGCCCCACGGACTAATGAACGCGGTTTTAAGTTGATCAACACGACGGATAACAATTTGGTTGTATCCGGAGAAGCCATCTATAAAGGAGAGAATCTCATGCCCCGCACACTCATCGATGATTTGGTCAATAAATGATGTAGGGAAGTTGTCTTAGGGACAAGCTTTGTTTAGATCGCGAAAGTCGGTGCAAACACGAATGGTGCCTTGTTTTTTGAGAACGGGAACTGGGTTAGACACCCAAGTAGTATATTCAATGGGGTAAATAAAACCAGCCTGCCGGAGCTTGTCGATTTCAGCTTTGATGGCTTCACGTCTAGAAGGATGGATGGGTCTCAACTTTTGACGAACTGGAATGGCATCAAGCCATGTGTCGATGTGATGTTCGACAATGGCAGGATCGAGTCCGGGCATTTCTGAGTATGACCAGGCGAAAACATCACGAAATTCTTTGAAGAGTTTCGTGTAGGCTTCAATTTCTTCCGGAGTGCATTGGGCACCCATGGTGATATGTTCTTCAATACCTGGCTTGACAGAAATGTTGATTTTGATGGTGGGAGAGATATTATCCATATTGACTTCTTCGAAAGCATCAGGTGCAGGGATGGGGTTTTTGAACCAATCGACTTTATCAGGAATGAAGTCTTTGGATTCGAGGGCATATTGGTCATGGGATTGATGTGGGAGGAAATATGCACGATGATGCATATCGTCCCATGGAAAATCAGGGTTGGTCATGGCTTCCATGATGTCTTCATCGGATTGGAAAATGGGAAGAGAGGATGGAAGAGGTTGACCGGAGGGGGTAGAGGGGTGAGACTCTTGATTGTGATGGGAAGGGCTCACAGGTACGATGTTATGTGAGGTGACAGAGTGAGCAGTTGAATGATCAGGTGAAGCATTGGGGGAAGGTACTAAGGGGTTGGTATCCGAGAATTGCAGTGATGAGGAAAGGTAGGAAATGGTAGCTGAAGTCTCAGTCATTTCGGTATCAGGAGGAGGAATGGTAATCGTGGTAGACATGTGGTCCTGTGTGAGGGAAGAAGGATTACGAGCGAGGGCGGCTTCGAATTGGCGCTATGTGGCTAAAGAGGCACAATACTTGTCAAGGCGGGGGCAAAGGTCGGTATAGTGGCCATGGAAATTGCACAAAGAACAAGGGTGATTAGTGCACAAATTCTTAAGTTTAGGGGTAGAATCCGGTATGGTGACATGGACTTCTGGGATGTTTGATTCTAGAAACGTTTCATTAACCATGGTCTTGAGAGGTGGTAATTCAGGGCAGGTATGAGTGGCGTGACCAACAACATCACACAGATCACACTAGATGGGATGCTTGGGAGGTCGAGGAGGGGCAGGGTTAGGTGGGGTAGGTTTGTCCTTTGATGCCCCCCTGTGAGCTTTGCCATTTTTACTCGAAGTGGTTGTAACAGGAGGCGGTGCTTGTTGAGGTGACTGAGGTACCAGCGTAGCAAGAGAAGTCGTAGGGATTGGTTGAACCGGGGTCAAAGTAATATATGGTTTAGGTTGACCAAGCGGAGTGCTGGCTGGAGGGTCAAGATACCGGGTATGCCCAAGGTCAAGTTGGGGAGGGATAGGGTGGCTAAGGTAGGGACCGAATAAGCTCCACAAGGAGGAGCAAGGAAAGGGATCTGACCAGCATGGAAATGGCCAGGAGGAATGGTGCCAAGGGGGTTGATTTCAGGTGAAATAGACCCATGAGGAGTGGCGGTAGAAGAAGATTCAGAAGGAAGAAGGGTGGCTAACGGGGGCGAAGGGCTAGGAGCTGGTGGAGGTTGAGGTTGCTGACTAGCCAAAGTGGGCTCTGTAAGGTTAGCTCAAGATGATTGCATCATGCAAACATTCGCCAAGTTAGGATCAGAGACGGGAGGGGAGTCGAAAAAGGTGCCAAGCAAGGAGGAGTCTTTGTAGACGCCGGGGGAAACACTGGTCAAAGAATCAACATTTTGCTTGTTGGTGACAGTAGAGATGGTGGACTCAGGGGAGGTCTGAGATTTTGGTTCATGGTAAGTCAACTGGTCAATGGTGACAATCTTGCCATTATGAGGGAAAAACATCTTGCGGTAGACAGCGGACGGGACGGCTGACATGGCATAGGTGTAACTATGCCCCAAAAGGATGTTGTAGTCAAGAGGGGCGTCGATAACTTCAACGTCGACACAAACAGTCTTGCCAGCAAGGGTGATAGGATAGTTACGAAATAGGCCAATGGGCTGGGAGGCATGGCCATCCCACGCGCGAAGGGTGATGGTGGAAGGGTCCAGTTCAGGGGATCTGAGTTGTTTCCAAACTGAAGTGGACATGACGCAGGTAGATGCCCCCTCATCAATAATACACCAAGCAACATGGGCGTTTCAGATTTTGACAGGGATTTGGAAAGCAACCGAAGGAGGAAGGGGGGGATGTTCTGACTGACGGGCATCGAAAACAATCAATTGGTCATCAGCAGGATCCACAGTGCCCACGGCAGATAGTAGAGCCCTCTTTTGAGAAGGACACGACTGGAGGAGTTCGAGTGTTGAAATGGCAGCAGGAGATTGGGCCAGATCATCTACTATGCTGTAGGAATGGGCAGCCCGACCAGAGGCAGCATTTCGACGTAATGGTCCCTTAGGAGGTTTGGGATGAAACCCGGCTTTGGGCGGAGGGAGTTGCAAGGGACCATTGGGTGTCGATAGAGGCTCTGTAGGACCTGACGATGGAGACTCGGAGACAGATGGAACGGGAGGTGTGGAAGACTGACGTGACCAAGTTTGAAGGTTGAGGTCGACGGTGAGAGGTGGGTCAGAGGCCATCATGAGAATCTAGTAATCAGAGGAACCAGAAGGGGAAGTTTGAGTGGTTACCGTGGCATGAGGGGGTTTAGTGACCACAAATCCTTGTTGAGGGAAAGGATTGGTAAACACAGCGGGTTGAGAAGTAGTTGGGGAGGAAGGGGAGGAGTGTTGTCCCCGCACGGTGGCCTGAGAATCCCAGATCTGTCGCATTTGTGGTAATAATGGACAATCGTGAGTGTAGTGACCATAGACACCGCAACACAAACAGGGCTTATTGGTGCGAAGTGTCTTATTCGGCTTGGGCTGAGAACCTTGTGGCTGGTTGGCAGTGTGAGGATCAATACTCGAAGGATTGGGTCCACGATTACCAGAAGCGGATTGATTGCCTCTTCTCCTTCTTTGAGAAGGAGGAAAATTAGGTGCCCCTTGCTGTGCAAATACTTGCCCTGGAGGGGGTAGTAAGTGCGGTTGCAGGGGTGGAAAGGGAAAGGGAGTGGAAGGTCCAAATGCTGGAGTAGCTGGGACACCAAGTTGCGGATATGGATAAGGGGTAGGGTGGGCAGTAGTAAGGTAAGCAGGAGGGTGGGCAAAAGGAGGAGGCATGCCGTATCCTGAATACATGCTACCTGGAGGGGAAAAAGTGCCGGAGGGGCTGGCCCCTGGAGGGAAACCATGTCCTGGAAGAGGTTGGGCAGAGGTATGTGACAGGGCTCCAATGATACCATCGGCAGAGTGAGATGCCCCCGGGGCATTAGAGCCACCGGGCTTGGGAAGGTCAGGAAGGACGGTATAAACATAACCAGATTGGGCATAGATAAGGTCATATTTCAAATCGATTTGGAGGGCGGCTTCTTCAGTTTGGGGAAAATGGGATGCGACATATTTGCCAATGGGAGGTAAGAGAGAGTGAAGGAACCAGTCCATGTAAACCCGATCTTCAAAGGGGGGAGCGCGACACAGGCTCCGTCTTCGCTGCCATTCCTGGACATGAGCAGAAAGGCGGGTCGAAGAGGATTGATGGAAATAAGTTAAGAGTTCAATACCAATATCGTATTGGAGAGGGAGCTAGAAATAGGATAAAAAGGCTTGGGAAATGGTTGCAAAGGTGGTATGGGAAGAAGTGGCTTGATCAACATACCATTTGGAAGCTTCGCCGGTAAGCGTGCGCTGGAACAAACAAAGACAGATGGAGTCATCGGTGATGGAATTGGAAGAACACCACATGTGGAAAGATCGGATATGGTTAGAGGGATCTTCACTAGCAAGTCCTTTGAACTTGGGAATGTCGGAGGGGAGCTTGGTTGGCATAGTAGGCCAACTAAGATCATGGCGAATAGGATCATTAATCAGCTGATTGAAATTGGGGAGACTGAGGCCAACCATATAACGGAGTAATGGGGTAGTCGAGGTAGGTCTCGTAGGGGTTCCACTGGACACGGACCCAGTCGTAGAACTGGGGTTAGGGCTAGGTCCGGAACTAGACATGGGGAAGGTAACAGGGGGGGAACCAAGAGGAGGGGGAGAACCCGAACAATCAGAGGAAGAGTCGGAGTGCGGACTCGGGGGAGGACTTTCTCGATGACGACGGGAAGGAGGAGGTCGACCAAGCGGAAACTGAGGGTGAAGGCCAAGAAGTCTCCAAGAAAGGCACCTTGGGGGCGCAATGATGATGGGAGAAGCAAAAACCGACAAGGGCAGGGAGAGACAAAATCAAGTGAGGTCAAGGGCAGAAAAGGTGCAATGACAATTGATTTTAAAGTCTTTGCCAGGCGATGTTAACCAGGCGCTTCTTCACTTAGGGTCAGTGTGTGGCGTGCGTTAATTTTAATTGTTTAAACCCAGACGTTTTGAGAGTAAAAGAAAAAGTGTGTTGCGTAACTGAAAATAAATCTGCAGTAAATAAGACTAAAAGGACAGAAAACTAACAACTAACAAGGCAACAATCTAACCCAAGAAGGCAGGTCTCTCAAAACTAGTCTCTGAGAGGGAAAAACTAGGCAAAGCACGCTAAAAAAAAGAGGCCAATAGATCTAAGGTCCGGAGGGACTGGGATCTAAAGGGTAAATCTGCTGAAAAGTGGTGCAGAAAACAACAAATAGGTAGAGGCAAGGTTGATGCTAAAAAGGAGGAGATTAGCTAAAAATAGAAGAGACAAGGCAATGGCCTTAGAAATGAGCCCCAAAAAAAACGATATGAGGTGTTTTGAGAGGGAGAAGAACTGATCTAAAGGGATCTGAAAAGGAGGTATTAGATCTGAGAAAAACAAGACTGAAACTCTGAAAATTCAGACTTCTGAAACAACAAAGACTCTCCCACAAAATTGGAGGGTACTGGAGCCCTAAGGGGCAATATTCCCGCTTAGTTGAGTGAAGCAGATCAGAAACAGGTCTAAACGGGCAGAAACAGAGGCTGGGAAACCCTGACAGAAGCTTCAGACACACCCAGAAAAAGTGCTGGAAAATTTGCAGAAAAAGGGCAGATCGCAGGTTCTGACCTGTTTGCAGTCCAGGACGCAGTTTTTGGGCAGAAAAGTGTGACCTCAAGGCCAGGTCGCACTTTTTGGGCTGATAAGTGCGACCTGCAGATCCGGCTTGCTTGGCGGCATATTTTAGAAAAAGTTGTCGTTTTAGCTGCGACTGATGTCTGTTACTTGCGCAATAAGGCCAGAAACACACGGAAGTTAAAAATATGACTGTTTGAGGGTTTTAGAGGTGAAAAGCACCATAAAAATAGGAAAAACAGAAAATGGAAGAGAAACCCTAGGGTCTGAAACAGCTGGATATGCAGGAATATAGAAAACAACAGTGGTCGCAAAAGAAAACCCGTGTGGAGTCGCCAATTGTTAGTATGAATCTTTTTTCGTAAAAGATCACTTTAGCTACGCATAACAAATAGCCCTAACATCGATTATGGCTGCAAAATATCTTTAAGTTTGCTGCACAAATTCAGATCTAAGCATAAAAGATATTAAGCAGAGAAAATATAAATGGCTCCATGCATTCAATGGACAAGGCAAGAAATAATAAAAGAATTTTTATATTATATTAAAGAATGGGGCACCTGAGAGGAAAACAAGAAAGGTGTTTTCCAGTTCTCCTCAGTGTGATGGGTTCTTGAAAGTCCTCAGTGTTTCAGATCTAACATTTCTCTCTCTTATGGGTGTAAAGCAACAAACATAGAACTCAATGGGAGTTCACAAAAAAAAATGGAAAATGGTGACCAAGAGTAGATCCAGAGTGATCTAATGCAATGAAGGTGACTAATGAATGGGGAAAACCCCCCTATTTATAACAAAATATTGGGGCGGTCTAGAACTCGGTGCATGAATAAAATATTTTTAATCGAATTCTAGAAGCACTCTTTAGGAATATTTTATTATATTTATTGGAGGGAAAAGGGTTCTTGACTTGGGTCAATTCCTTTATTTATAAATAATAAATAAATAAATGGTTTATTTATCATTTTAGGGAAGTGATGGGAATATAATTAAATAAATAATGGTTTTTTTAATTATTTATGGATGATTTAGTCAAACTTAACGAAGAATATTATTTAAATAATGATTTAAATAACTTATTCTTAGGGAATAATTAAATAAATAAGGATTTATTTAATTAAGTTCCTTATTTTGGGTTAAATATGACCAGGAAATATAAACAAATAAGTTATTTTATATGGTGAAAGAAATTTTACTTAGGGTAAAATTGGTCTTACATGGTGTACTTGGGTTCATCTAATAATACTAGGTTAGATGACCAAAAAATGGTGTAACAGCTAGTTCTTGTCTGTCACTGTTTTGGGATGAAAATGTTTCGATATTATCTAGGTTTTCGATATTTTGTGTGCTACAATTATGATTCTCTTAAATAGTGTTACCTTTTGAAAATATATCCACTTATTCATTCTTCATGCTAACTATAAAAAAAATCGATGATTCTGCCTGTGCTATTCGCTAGTTTTAATAACATAGTTATTCATAATACCAACATAGCTATATATACCTAGATATAATAGTGTAATGATAACACAATTTTTTTATGAGGAAATGGCTTACCATCAATTTGTTTCATGAAAAAGAGCAAACAATCTGACCATATTAAAATGATTAAGCAAAAAAGAACTTAGACCACTCGTGAGGCAAGCTATGCAACCAAAATGCAATGATTAGCCTATATTTTCATACAAAAATTGTTTCCAATTTGGAAGTAGTATAGAGATGTATCGTAGATATATTTCCCACAACTTATAAAAATAGGAAAAATAATTTAACGAAAAGAACTATACAACGGTTTTCAAACTAAAACACACCTTCAAATTTCACTATTTATACCTCTTTCATGTCTATATAATATATAATCTATATATCATCTTTGTTCACTATTTTTTGTTCAAAATTTAAAAACAAATATTGTGGATTTTGAATACTCTATAAGAAACCTTTTCTAGGACAAAACCCCAAACCCCACAAGTGGAACCACGATGTTCTAATGATGGGTTTACCTAATTTTATTCACTCTACTAACTTAGTTGCAGCTATAACTAATGTATGTGTGCACATGCACACATGTTGTTTCTTTGTTTCTGAATTTGAAGTGATGTTTCTAAAAATTTGTTTAAGGTGAACTGTGACATGTTGTTAAAGTATTCACATTATTTTTTGAGGAAAATGTTCTTATATTAATAGAAAAATATATAGAGAAAAATCAATTTTTTATTTCATTCAACTTGTGAGGAAAAGTTATCTCTATCTTTTGTCTTTTGATGTGGAAGTAGAAATGCTTAAAATTCCAAGATCATCTTTAAGTTACTTTACTTTACCCAGCCATAAGCTAATTTTCTTTGGCAATGTTTGTTATTGTTGTTATGTTATATTCAATGCAAGATTTCCTCCTACATGGTACTTCTTTGTGGAAAATAATTTATACATGAAGCTATGCTTTTAATTGATTGTATTTTGTGTTTAAAATCATAGTGCAACAATTTTATAAACATTGAATGTAAATTTTTATAATGTTGGGTTGCATATTTTGAAAGAAGAAGTGAATGATCTACTTGACCCAAAACCTCAAATTCCAGCAAAGCTAGACAATCTTGGTGGTGGAAAACCAACAGTCCATGTAAAGGCACCCAGACAATTTTGAGAAACAACTAATGGTGGCATAACTCTTACATGTGTAACAAAGCTAGATGTCACAAATCAAGAAGAAATGGCTTATGTTTTAGCTCAAGGGTTGTTGCCTCAAGCTATTGGAAGCACTGACATGAATAATTAATCCAGGTTGGTCTATCATTAACTAATATGCAATGTAAGGAAATGGTTTATTCCATTTTTTTAATTTCTTAGTCATAATAATTTCTAAGCATTCATATATATATTGTTTGAGGTCCTCTAGGATGTTAGTTGCACTCCCACATTCATTATTTTTCTTCTGTTAAGTGATGACTAATAATGTATATATGATGGTAACATAGAATTAAGATAAGTGAGCATGACACTTATGGTTGCAATTGTTGTAGACTTATGCATGTCTTGTTGACATTAAATCAACATGATTCAATTGTTTAAGGGTATCTGATTAGATGTGCTTTTGATCAGGCTTGAGTTACTTTATTTTAAAGTTGTATTACATCCTTTGTGAGTAATATTTTATTTTGGTTACACTGCACTACATTTTGTTATCCACTCACTAATGAAGACAAATTCTTATCTACAATGAATAGAGGTTAAAAATTTAATTGATTAAAATTGTTTTGTACATGCTTCTTTCTCGTACTTACACTTTTTTAATATTTTATCTTAGCCAGAAACTTAGCTTTTAGCTAGACTTTTATTGCTTATATTTTTTCACTTCTCTCTCACTCGACATACTGTGTCTCACTAAGCTACTTTTGTGGTCATTTGTTGGATATTAATAAAATTATGTTATTGTATCTACCTTCTTTATTATTTAAAAAAAGAAAAAAAATAGGAGGAGCATTTGCACTCCCATAGTGTATTCATAATGACTATATTTTTAGTCTCATTGACCTACTTGTGTGGTCATTCGTTGGACATTAAGAGAATTGTGCTTCATGCTTTGCATTATCTAAAGTTGACTCGTACGTCATGTCAGCTAGTGGTGGAAATTTTTCTTTGTTCAATATCATGACAGTCAAGGTAATGCTTCAGATGTTGAATGAAAAGTATCTAGATATTTATTTACTATATTCTGAAGAACTTGTCTTTTAATAGTTTTATCACTATGTACTTCATTATGCTTTCTGTAAACAGTGAAAACTTTCATGGAACCACCACCACCAACAAATTTTCTTACTTTCCGCCCTTAAGACAACAATGTAATTACTATTGGTATGGAAAACTCTACAATTCAAATTTACAATGTTTGAGTGGATGAGATTATGGCTTAAACTTTGGTGGAATGTTCATTAATTAAACCCCTTTTTGGAGGCACTTGCATATTAATTCATATGTTTTTTGGGTCTTTAGGTTTTCCTAGTTTTTCATTTGAAGAGCACATTCATATGAAAATTATACTGATGTGGATTTTGTGTTACACTGAATTTGTATTTATTCATAGAAGATTTGACTATGTCTGAAAGCTACATATTGTGCCTATGAAATGTTGAATCAGGATTGGGTACATATTTGATTGTATATGTAACTTTTATGTTTGAATGTAAGTTTAAGATTATAATAGGTTTGTACATGGCTTTAGGTTGATTATAGTAGGTTTTTTCATTTAACTAAAACTACTCTCTCACCATCATAATGTTATTTTGGATTTGTCCTTGGAATTATATTCAAAGATAATCGTTGAAATTTTTTGTAGTAACATCTTTTATGGTTTTATGGTCGCTTATGGCATTCTCCTTTCACCATGCCTAATTACTCCTTTGACTTGCGACAGAGACTACTACTTCCTCCAACACTTAGTTAATTCTTAAAAGGAAAAAGTATATTTTTCATTTTAAAAAAATGTTTTAACATTACTTTAATTTAGTTCCATTAAATAATTCTCTGATAAATTTGTAAAAGTGTGGTTTTAATTTTAAAACATAGAAAAGAATATAAAAAATAATTAATATGATTTTTTTTAAAACCCACATAACTTTTTATGTTATTTTTTTTTTACTAACCTTAGCCTAGGTTGTGGTCGTAAGCTGGAAGGAACCTCGAGCCTGCACGCCCCTCTAGAAACTTTAATTACTTTCCCTTAAGAGTGACTTTCGCCCCTCTTGTTCCCCATGAAATTTGAACATATAACCTGTTGAGACTAAACCCCACACAAACCAATTGGTTTACACCACATGGGTAACTTTATATGTTAATATTCACTTGAAAATAAAGGTAAAAATAGTTATCACTTCTCATATAATATTTAATAATATTTTAATTATAGTGTAATTAAGTTCTATATATTTTATTTTAATATTTTTAAAATGACAATTATTTGCTTGATATTAGACTTGTGTGATCAATATTTATTATGAGATTGTCTATTAATCACATCATTAAGTTATGGTTGATATTTAGAACCACATTAGAAAAGTGGACCAACCATAACTTGTTGATGTGATTAATCCGAAATACAATCTCATTACTTATTAATATAAAAAATTATATAAATTTTTGTTGTAGACTAAACCCTACACAAACCAATTGGTCTACACCTCATGGGTAAATTTATATGTTATTATTCAAATAAAGTGTCTTTCGGATTAATCACATTATTAGGATTAATCCTAATATTAGGATTAAACCTAATAATGTGATTAATCGGAAAGACACTTTTATCTACATTATGGATCACAAAAGTTTTAGATTGAATGTTATTATTCACTTAAAAATAAAGGTAAAAATAGTTATCACTTCTTATATAATATTTTAATTACAGTGTAATTAAATTCTATATATTTTATTTTAATATTTTTAAAATGACAATTATTTGTTTCATCTTAAACTTGTGTGATCCATATTGATTATAGAATTGTCTTTCACATTAATTATATCATTAAACTATGGTTGGTATTTTGAACCACTTGAACCATAACTTAATAATGTGATTAATTTGAAATACAATTTCATTACTTATTAATATAAAAATTATATAAACTTTTAAATATATTTTTATAATTTTTTTCATTTCTATATTTAATTTAAAATTTCTTTATTTTATATAATAATAATAATGTGTAAGATGCTTTGTAAAACAATTTTTTTTTTTAAGTTTCATTCTCGAAATATAATTTTTCATATATATGTCATTGGTTAGCCATATATATACTTTTCAGGGTGGTTTGATTAGTAGATTTTTTAGATATAAATATTTTATACGCGTCCAATATTATACCACGGCTTTGATTAACATACAAAGATGACTTTGTAACACACTTATATTTTCGAAGTTTCATCCCGTTTCATGGGAAAATTATATTTTTTCCTTTAGTCATTATATATATTTGTCATGATAGTTTGGATAGTATGTTATTTAGATATAAATATTTTATACACATTCAATATTTATGTTTATATATATTATTTTATTTGAATTACTATTTATTGAATTATTATTTGGTTTTATATATAAGTAAAGTTAAATATTATTAAACAAAAGTATGCGAAATAATTGCGTTTTTAAACTACCATTATTAAAATTATTTTTAATGAGTTAAAGAGTTTTTTTTTTTTATTCCATTAATCATCCAAAACTTATAAGTATATAGTAATTTAAGTAAAAATATGTGTTTTTACAAATTATCAATAAATCAATTTATATGATATAGTTTTTTTTAAATAATGAAAATGAATTAACTTACAGTAGTTGATGAATATTAAAAAATAAATTGGACAATTATATTATTTATTGCATAGAGAAATCATGTTATATTAGAAAAAAGATAATAAAAAGATAGTTACATTAAAAAAATTAAAAATATAGGTTTGTAGTTTAAAGTAAAAAATCAGAAATTAACACTCATGGCAAGTCATGCACATGAGTCTTTAACAAATGGCATGAATGTGATCTCCAGATACATGTAAATCTATGAGGTGTTCATTCCACAACAATTTTGGTCCATGACAAAATTTGTGTTGTTTCCTCCCACATCTTTGCATAATTGCACTTGGTAACTTAAGGTGTCCCATCATATATTGTAGTGGTATTGGGAATCAAACTTGATAATCATGGTTTTAACTGCTCTCAAGTAGGCGGTCTTGTTTCAATCTGGCATCTCTACTGATACTTTCTTTGGTTCGCATTTATCTTTATGATCCATCTATTTATGGTCTCTAAGCTCTCTCTATTCTCGAGCACTAAAGACAACCTCCTCCTTAACTTCCTTATGTTTTATCTAATCATTCAATTTTTTGAGGGTGGTAAACCCTTTATTTATTAGTTATCTACTACTCTTTTCTTAACCCCTTATTTATGTTTCCCTCTTATATTTTAATGGGAGCCACTCCTCTCTCTATTTGTTCACCCTTCTCACTCTTGGCACTTATTCTCTCAATCAAGGTCTCCTTTCAAAATCTTATTTTGTCGACTCCTTGTCTTTTGATGTTTGATCATTGTATCGATGTTCTCTTGGTCCTATATCCCATACCTTTGGCTAAGCATACAACAAACTTCTACTTCATTTAGTTGTATAGGACGATGACCCTCCAGGAATCCACCAAGCTCCAAAGCCCAATCTGATGTTGAAAGATCTGTTTTTCAATCTTTTGGGAGAACACTTCCCTTTTAATTTGTAGAGAAATGAAACAAGCAAACTCAGAAGCCCAAATGAATAGGTGCTTCATGTCTAATGCAAAATTTGAGGACAATGTGGGTCACTATATCCCCACAACAATGGATACTGGCACAAGAGAAACTAGATTTCACCAAATTATTGATTTGTATTGAAAATCAAAACAATTACAGGGATGATTAAAAGCGAAATAAGAAATTGTTCTTAGCATTGACGAGACACAACTCTAGTTAAAGAAAATGAACTATGAACTCTTTATACTCTTGACAAAGTTAGTTTATTTGAAGCTCACTAGTTTTGAAGAGAATACAAGAGCTCAACTCACTAGTTTTGAAGAGAATACAAAAGTTCATGACATTATACAAGTGGACTCTCCTTCCAAATGAATGCTCAAATCTCAATTTTTGTTCACTTTTCTCTAAATCATTATCATATATCTCAAGATAGTTATAAGATTATATTTTATAGTTTATCTTCAGAGTATATTTGATTGTTAAACTTTCATTATGTTATCAATTATGGATATATAATATGGCTTAAAGCCACCTATTTATGGTAATGGTTTAGTTTCTCAATGATGGACCAATAAACATAGGTAAATGATACTGATATTTTTTTACAAAGTAATATACATCATCAACTAACATTAAAAAATACATAAATTAATTTTATTTTTATTCAAAGTTAAATCAAAATTATTAATTTTATAAAAATAACAATAGATTATAAATTTGATCATTAAAATGTATTTAATTATTTTATAATGAAAACATTGAAAAACTTATTATATTCTGAAAAATATATTATTCACCAAATCTCCAAACATATCTTTCAATATGGGATGGAAACCAGGCCTAGAATTTAAAATTTATCTTATCTATCAAATGGAAATTTGATGAATGTGATTTTCTTTTCATGCCTATCACTTTATGTTTTATGTATATTTATAAGTGTCAAATTTTTTTGTTGTTATATGCAAATTTTGTATAACTATTGGAGGTAGGCTTGAAAATACTCATCCTTAGTAAAAAAACACTATGACTTACTAGTCTAACTCTATAACACCAAGAATATATTGGTTCAAGTGATTCTTGGAAACCACAACTCCCTAAATGTGAGGCTCCAAATAAAAAATTATGTAAATTGGAAAAGGGGCACCACCTAAAAATAAAGATAAGTAGGAATGAGATTCTCTTTTATTTCAAGACTTCCTTAGCAATTAAAAGTATAGACACTTTTCATGCTTATCACTTTACTTTTATGTATATTTGTAAGTGTCAAACTTTTTTGTTGTTATATGCAAATTTTGTATAACTATTGTAGGTAGGCTTGAAAATACTCATCCTTAGTAAAAAAACACTATGACTTACTAGTCTAACTCTATAACACCAAAAATATATTGGTTCAAGTGATTCTTGGAAACCACAACTCCTTAAATGTGAGGCTTCAAATAAAAAATTATGTAAAATGGAAAAGGGACGCCACCTAAAAATAAAGATAAGTAGGAATGAGATTCTCTTTTATTTCAAGACTTCCTTAGCAATTAAAACTATAGTGAGATATGACATAAATGTTAAAGTGGATATATTAATATTTTAAAAATAAGACATAAATGTTAAAGTGGATATATTAATATTTTAAAAATAAGTAATTATTTAATTTAATTTTTGTATCCTCACATGCCATCACATGCCATCTAATGCATCCATGGTTATTTATAATTTTTTATTTCACATACTCATATCAATGTAAAAATAAGAAATAATTTTTCTCAACCTTTAAAAATGCAAACTAAGATTAACTATATCTTTTTCACTATTAATAAATAGTGAAAGTTCTTGGAACTGAGATAATGGATGGAAGGGGGGCCAACTATTGTTATCATATGTATAATGATACAATAAATTTCTATTTTTATAAAAATGAAGAGAGAGTACTTTCTAGACTTTATAATTATTGAAGATAAAGTAAACAATTTATCAATTGTATTTTAGCGAATATGAAACTAAAAAATGACACAATACCAATATTGATATGTATGCCCTCTTGTGTCTATAGGAATTTCATTTTCAGTGAATTTTCATTTTCTTTATTCCCTCCTATGTCTATGAATTTCATTTTCAATGAATTGATTGAGAAATGTTGATAAGAAATGAGTGTTTCAACTAAATAGAAGACATAATATTTAATTCAGTCTTTATCTATAAACTATTTATTAGAATTTTAACCATTTATTAAAATTTATAATAACTACCGAAATAATTTCCATGACACTTAGTATTTTGTCCGTCAAATATAATTAAAAAATTTATTGTAGTGTCAAAATCTTCTTTCAAACTCTAAAAATGAATCTGAAAACCATGAAAACCATCCAATTTGACAAGTGAGTCTATTTTAAAATTTCAACCCTTGTGACACCAACTAATTCTTTTTCACTCTTTTTTATTTTGTAACGTATTCATTTTATATTTTATCAATTTGTACCTTTCGTACGGGTAAGTATACGAACCCGTGCATTTCCGTAGCCGCTACGACAACTGACGTTGCGCATTTCCGTAACCGTCAGAACTTTACTCAGTCAACAAGATTCGCATTAAATTCCACGTTGGACACCCACTATCAACTGCAGGTGGTGCAGTGGTGGGGCCGGGTGGACCACAGAATATATGTAGGGTTAAATTCCACGTTGGACACCCACTATCAACGGCAGGTGGTGCAGTGGTGGGGCCGGGTGGACCACAGAATATATGTAGGGTAAGGATTTCATGGTTTACATAGTAACGAGAAAGCTTAATTAATGTAAGATAACACGTACATAATATGGAGAGAATTTAATCTATCAAAATAGGAAATACGAAAAAGATTTATAAAACAAAAAAATTCAAAAAAATATACTAAAAAACGCTTTTAGTATTCAGTAACTAATAAAAAAAAAAAAGAGAGAGAGTATAATGGATGTAAAGTTAATTGCATTTACAATTTTATAATATACAAGTTGAACACCTTGTAGAAGAAAATGATTAAGAAATTTTGATCCTCATAAATTATGCAAACTCGAGTGGGCCATGTGTATCCCTTAAGAAACATTAGAACCGCCTTATGATCTCATAATAAGGATACAATTGAATTCATAATGCTTCTCCTTTTTGGGTTTTAAACGATAAATCTAACATGGACAATGCCCCCATGAATTATGGCAATATGTTTCCATGTAAAGCTAATGAGAATGGGTAGCATCACTTAGTTCACCTAGATTTCACGGATGTGACTACAATGGGAAGCATGTGTTGAACTTGAGGTAGATAGTGACTTTTTATTGAATTTCTCTCTTGATTGTACCTTAAATAACAATTTTATCCACTGACTATGACTACTTTCACTTTTGATGGTTGGACTTCGATGCTTATCATCTTAAGTTAACCTTTTGGAAGGCCCATTTTAGCTCTTTACTAGTTAGATGTTAAGACTTAATCATTTTGGGTTGGCTTTTAGAGGATTGTATTTACTTCTTGTTTCTTTTTAAAATTCATTTCACAAGAGTGTGTTGGTTGGTGTTGCATTTATAAAGCCATATGATTTGGTATTTTGAAACTAACTATTGCACTACTTAGCTTTGTTCTTTCAAAGTGGCTACTTACTTGCCCTACCATTCTAGTATGAACTAGGGCTTTCCTCCCCGGTTCATGAGGTTGCCTATAGTAATGCATAGATTTGCTATTGTTGATCACTCAACAAATGAGTCAAACGAAGAAGCACATATTGCTTTGAATAGTCCCATTCAAGGGACCAAGAGCTATGAAACCTTCAATATGAAAAGTATAAGAAAGTGAGATTTTGTGAGGTAATGATAGTATTGACCTAAGAGATCGTGAGGTTCCTCCTCTTTCGCCTCAAGGATATTTTTATCCATTAATTTAAAGAACAATGCTAAGTCTCCTCCAACAAACTTTCAATACTTTGATTATTGATCCCAGTGATCCTCTTCTTGTCACAACAAGAGAGTTCATTCCCAAGCATGATCTTTCTATATTTTTATGCATTCTTCTGCATTCCATCTTAAGGATGTTGAATGTTGTCAATTCTTCAATCATATGGGTAGGAATCCCAACTAATCCTTTGATAAGGGTAGTAATGTCCCTATAGGAATGTGAATTGGTGGAGTCAACCCCTCCATCAATGTTCATATAAGTTGCAACAATGTTTCTTCAAGAGTAATGTTTGTTAGTGCAAGTATCCATTTTATTGGATTTCCTAGTGCGAGTGGAAACATTCATGGTTCTAAAATTCCTAATGGAAGTGCAACTATTATTAATTTCTCTGTTTCAGTTGCTAGTGGATTTACTCCCATTGGAATATTTTAGATGAGTATAGGGCATGTCACCAATGGTAGAAAACATCACAACGAGAAGTAACGTGGTAAGGACTATCACACATAATATATTTTTAGTATGGCTTAGGTAACCCTATTTCAACATTTACAACTTATTTTCCCTTTTTGGTAACCTTGAACATGTCTAATATATCTCATCTAACCAATGACCCAATTAGCCATGATCCTTCATGTCCAACCATCCCTACTAAGTTTCTCTCATACATTTGGAGAAGACTCTTCCAATCATGTGATGGCATTCCATCTATGGTGCTTGTCAAACATCTTTATGGAAGATAGTATGAGGTTGCAACTTTTTCGCCAAACCCAACACAGATTCTATCTAAATTGTATATTGAGTTGCCTCATGCATATCATAATTCTTTTTTGTCCTTGGAAATAGTTTTATCAACTCACATCAAATTATCTATCTATTATGAGATTGGAATTGATCTCTTGATATCTATGATATGAAAAAATTATACTCATATACTTGATCATATAAATGAGTGGACAAGGCATCACATAATGATCAAGCTTAAAATACTTGACCATCTCCTCACTAATTGGTTCATAAAGTTCCTTTTTCCAAGCATTACCAAAGATGTAGCCTTGTAAGGGGCATTTTTGGCAGAACAAGTAATCCATAAGGCCCAACATCTAGACCTAATCTATTATCAGTCTCAAATGTTGTGCTAGACTAAACCCAATGCTCATAGATCTGCTTCTGAGAAGAGGATTCCAAGACCCTACATTGATGGTGTCATAGCATTTGTTGGAAATATATAAGTTAGCCAAGTTGCAAGTTAAATGGAGCAGGTGTCCCTTTATAATAATTCTCCTATTGTTGCATCTTAAGATCAACCTACCTCAATTCCTATACAAACCTTAGATGTGAATATTGTTCAATCAATGAACCCAAATGGCAACCAACAACCTAGGGGTAAAAGGAAGTGTTAACGAAAAAAATACAAATAATGGTTTAAGACAAGGAGTTGATACAACAAATTATGGTAATAATAAAGATGATGGGGAAAAACGATCATAAAGAAGATGTAGTTGCCTTGTAAGTTGTCCAAAGATGATCATTTGATGCACATATGCCACAAAATGGAGGAAGCTCAAAGACTACTCACTCAATGTGCTACTTAGTGTCAATAATGTGTGGTCCTCCAAAATCCATTTCACCCAAGTAGCAATAGTTGATTGCTAATAACTCTGCACCTTTGCAAGGGGGCAATCAAAGTGCCTCTCTAAAAGAGGGAAATTCATCAAATGCTATGATTTATGTGTAACCAATATGTCCATGTTTAGACTATATCTCATAATTACAATGCTCCTTAGTTTACACTGAGTGAGAAGGAAACTCCTTATGTTCTACCTTTTAGAACCAAGATAAGTAAAATCATGACAAAAAATAATGAATATACATTGAAAATAAGTATAAAATTTATGATACTAAAACAATACCATGGGCATATCTAACTCAACTTCAATATAACATCATGTTATGTTAAAACCTTCACCTCACAAAATTCAATAATAAACAATAATGCAATTTGATCATGCTAAAATATAAGCACAAGCATGCAAAATAATAGACATAAAGAAGTAGTCTACAACATCATCAAAACTTTTCATGTTGTTTAGCAAAAGAATTATATGACATTAAAAGAAATAGAAGTTTTTTTTGCCTCTTTGACAAGATGTTAAATTACAATTAGAGACATTATCTAGTTTTATGTATGTTTTACTAGAGGATATGTGACCTCACTAGAGGTGGCATCACCAATGACCATAAGGGATGCTAGTGTTCTTCTGTATATTTTCTAGATTGAAATTGTCTTTTGATCTTGAAGTAAGAGCTATAACTTCATTTAACTCGTCAAATAATCTGTCTTCTTTAAATGTAAGGAAACAAATTAACAACCCACAACCTAAAAACATTAGACATAATAATATTAAGTAAACATACATTTTGTATTTATTCTAAATCACACACAAAACCTGTTCAAAATAGAAAAGAAAGGAAAACACAAAACCTATTCAAAATAGAAACAAAAGGCTGAACCAGAAAACTATTCAAAATATAAACAAAAGGCCGAACCCGATAGGAATCGAACACGCAACTTTCTGATCTGGAATCTTAGACATATAACACATTAGTTATATAATTTATACATGGTATCAGAGCGATATTGATCATAGAAAATTGTAATTATTGAAGTGGTTGAGTTTTGTGCTGGTGGAATTCGAATTTGCTACAGTGTTTTCTTGGTGTCGAAGTTGAGATGTCTTTCAATGGATTGCGATTGGAGTATGCCCTTGAGGGTAGCTCGAATTATATTGCATGGAAGGACAGGATGGAGGCGGTGCTGGAGGATAATGGGTTGAAGGAGTTCATAGATGTAGAAATTCCAAAACCTGCTTCTAGCGATGCAGCCGCACTTGACGCATGGAAAAAGAAGACAAAAAAATGTCAAAGAATTCTATTGGAAGGTGTGAAGGATCACATAGTGTCTAGCCTTCATGGTAAAGCTTCTCCATTCTTGATGTGGAAATCTTTGATAGACTTGTTCCAAAGAAAAATTGACCAGAGGAAGTTGGCGCTTAAAGACAAGCTCAGAAAAATAAAAATGGAGAAAGGTGAAAGTATACCCAAGTACCTCACGAAGTTTGTCCAGTGCAGGGATGAGCTGGGAAGTGTGGGGGTTGATGTAGATAAATAGGACTTGGTGAGCTTGGCCCTCCTTGGGCTTCCGAAGAGTTGGCATTCCTACGAGGACTCTGTCAAAGTTCGGGAGAAACTGTTGAGATGGGAGCGACTTTGGTCGGATCTTGTGCAGGAGGAGATAAGGCGGAGTACCAGGGATGGATATTCATCGAAGAATGAAGATGAAGAAAATTGCACTTTAGCTGCCAAAGCAAGGAAAGGGAAGGGAAAGAAAAATCCTTCTCAATCCGGTGCGAAAGGCAAGAATCAAGACTTGTCCAAGGTGAAGTTCTTTCAATGTCACCAACACGGACATTATGCCACTAATTGTCCATAGAAGAAGAAAAATAAGCAGGCTGTTGGATCTGCAGTTGGAGAGGCCTTAGCCTCGCAGTTTGGGCTGGATTTTTCACTGATCGCATGCTTGGTCTCAAGTGTGATGGGATCAATGTGGTTTATTGACAGTGGTGCGTCTTTCCATATGACCGGAGACAAAGATTTGTTTACTGATCTGGATGAGAAGGATCTTGGAGTTCACATCGAGAGAGTGCACATCGAGATGGGCGATGATGGTAGATACAATGCGACTAGTATCGAGACCATTTCCTTTGAAAGGGAGTCTGGAAAACCTTTCATCTTGAAGGATGTCATGCATGTTCCAGGATTGAAGAAGAATCTAATCTCTGTGGCGATGTTGGAAGACAAGGGATATGATGTTGTCTTTAGCGAGGGAAAGGATTTCCTGCGCAGTAAGGCAACTGGTGAAACCCGGAGGAAAGGGGTTCGAGTTAAGAACCTTTATCAATTGCAGGTATATAGCTACGCAACAATGGCAGGAAAAGAAGAAGGAGTGGTGAGACAGGATGAGGGCGAATTATGGCACAGGAGATTGGGCCATCTTCACCATGGCGCTTTGAAAATTTTGCAGCAGATTTCTATCGAGCTTCCCAAGGGTACACTTGCACAGTCAGATAAGTGCAAGGGATGTACTTTGGGAAAATTTGTGAAATCCACCTTTCATGAGAAGGATAGTCACGCCACAATGATCCTTAAGAGAATTCACACAGATGTGTGTGGACCTTTCTCAGTAGCTTTGACAGCAAAGCACAAGTGCTATGTGATATTTGTTGATGACTTTTCTTGTAAGTGTTGGATCTTCTTCATGCAGAAGAAGAGCGAGACATTCTCAAAGTTCTGTGAGTTCAAGGCACTGATTGAGAAAGAGTCGGGGAAGCAGGTGAAGGCTCTTAGGAGCGATAATGGTGGTGAATTCATCTCTGGAGAATTCAAAGACTTTTGCAGCGCAGAAGGAATTCGAAGAGAGCTCATAACGCCTCATAACCCACAATAGAATGGGGTCGCGGAGCAAAAGAACAAAACAATCATGGGTGCTGCAGGGGTGATGTTGCATGATCAGGGCCTTCCCATACAATTGTGGGCTGAAGCATGCAACACTGTGGTTTATGTGCAAAACCGTTGTCCTCATAGAGTACTTGGCATGAGTACACCAGAAGAGGCATTTTCTGGTAAGAAGCCTAATATTTCTCATTTGAAGATTTTTGGCTCACCTATTTAAATTCATGTGACGAAGGATGCCAGGAAGAAGCTGGAGCCGACCGCAGAGGTTGGGATATTTGTGGGGTACATAGAAACACCCCACAACTATCGTGTGTATTTTCCAGATAGTCAGAAGACTTTTGTGCGACGAGATATCAAATTTCATGAGGAGAAAGCCATGAAGTTGTCGCTTGAGAGGGAGCTACACTTGCATGCAGATGAGGAGCTACTAGTTTCTAAAGATGAGCCTTAGGATGTGGATCAACCACAAGAGGAGGTTCATGGAGTGGAATAAACCACTCATGCAGTGCTAAATATTAGAGGGTGGAAGCGTACTTCAGAAGCTAAGCGACTGAATCTTGATGCAGTGAAGAATGTAGGAGCCCCTACATCACAGTGTAGACAGAGACAATCACCTGACCAATATACTGGATGCATGGCTCTGATGAGAAAGTGTATCGTGACAGAACCATCTTCTTTCGAGGAAGTTGTGGAGGACCCTGCATGGGTAGATGGTGGAAGAGTATGATTCGATTGTCAGAAACAGTGCATGGGAGATTGTCCCAAGGTCAGAAGGAAAATCAGTGGTAGGTTCTATATGGATCTACAAAGTGAAGCAAGCTGCTGACGGGAGCTTCGAGAAGTACAAGGCAATATTTTTTTCCCGGGGCTTCTCACAGATCGAGGGGATCGACTATGAAGAAACCTTTGCACTTGTCGCAAGGTATTCTTCCATACAGAGCATCCTAGCTCTCTCAGCGCAGATGGGTTGGCACATTCATCAGATGGATGTGAAGACTGAGTTCCTCAACGGAGTCATTGAGGAGGAGGTGTACATAGAGAATCCTGAAGGATTCAAAATCTTCAGCAGCGAGTTGCATGTGTGCAGGCTCAAAAGAGTGTTGTATGGGCTGAAACAAGCACCTCGTGCTTGGTACACATGGATAGACAGTTATTTCACGGGTCTTGGATTCACCAAGAGTGAGGCGTATCCGAACCTATACCAGATTGTGGTGGAGGGTAAGTTGTTGATCATTGTAATTTATGTAGATGATTTGATATTGACAGGTGATGAACAGTTGATACTCTCATGCAAGGCTGATCTTTCAAAGGAGTTTGAGATGAAGGACTTGGGCCTCCTTCATTATTTCCTAGGATTGTAAATTTGGCAGCGGAAGGGTGGACTGTTTGTGTCTCAAGGCAAGTATGCCCAGGAGATACTGGAGAAGTTCAACATGCAAGGCTGCAAGCCTATCGACACTCCTCTTCCTGGTGGTTGGAGGAAAGAGGATGCTATATCGGCAGAGGTAGTGGATGCCCTTTGTTTATGAATTGGTTGGTTAATATGTATCTAGTCAATATATGACCGAACATATGCTACTTGTTAACCGGCTTTACAATATGTTTGAACTACAAACTCTTTGAAGGAAGAAAGCATGTATTGAGAATGTCTCCAAGGCTGTCAGGATATGGATTGGCCGTGAGACGATCGAATGGGTGAGGTACATAGCTTCATGGATGCAAGTGAGCTAACGGACAAAGAAACACAGGAATTTCATTATCAGATCTACTTGATTTCTTGGTAAAATGAGGAAACAGAGAGATTTGTCTTTCAGTTCAGCGGAGTCTGACACAGCATTTGTTTGCATACGAGGCCTCATGGATGAGGAAGATCCTGGTCGGGTTGTTCGATTCACACTTAGATCCTACTGTGATATATTGTGATAATCAGAGTTGCATTAAACTCTCAGTTAATCCAGTATTTCATGATAGATCTAAACATATTGACATCCGGTAACATCATATCAGAGATTGTGTGTAGTGGAAGATCATGTTACTATCTTACATTCCTACGGAGGATCAGGATGTTGATATTCTGACGAAGGCACTCACCAGGAGCAAATTTGAATACCATAGAGACAAGATCGGGGTGGTAGATAATCCCTATCTTGTTGAGAGGGAGTGTTGAGATTCAACAAGATGATGAGCTTAGTGATAAGAGTCGCCTTCACTAAGTGGGCCCATAGGCTATTTTTGGTGCAAGTCTATTTTTAGACTATGTCTATTTTTAGACATGTTGATCATATTCTATGAGTTGCAGGATGCTATTTGTGGATGGTTGGTCAAGTTGGAAAAATAGATGGACTTATATTTTTAGACATATTGGCCGGAATCTATTTTTAGATTGCCAGTCTAAAAATAGATATGTCGAATATTATTATCTCTTAATAATATTTTGACTCTAAAAATTATCTTGTTCTCTTGGAGCACTTCAGTTAAGTGCACAGATGTGGCACAGGAGTTGATCGAAGGAATTACGCTATTCCTGAGGGTTAAGTGGAGCTATTGCATGGATACTTCAGTTAGAACTCATGTGACAGAGTTTGGTGGAGTTGTAGAAGTAGTTGGTGGAGTTTTGTTCAGTTTAACTCAGTTAGACACAGTTGAGCTAGTTGTATCTCGTCTAACTGATTGATACACTAGTGAGAGTGGTGTGAATTAATTAACAATTAATTCACTAAATATTAACTCATTAATCAACTGAAGAATACATCAATTAAATACAGTGCATGGACAGTTTCAGTGAAGACCAATGGAGAGATAAGTGAAAGGGAAAGATGACTATCAGTTGTGACTATAATGATGCATTGATTGCATCCAACACTTAGTAGAGATGCCAATGAGGATTTTGCAGTGCAAGCTAGGTGGATTCAAGTTCATTCAGAGCCATTCTTCAGCAGGGATTGCGCATTAGAGGTAGGCTAGCAGGTGGTAGAAATCGGTGCATGGATTTGCTAGATCGGACCTGATTAGTGTGTAGAGATTGTATTGTACTAAGAGCTTGATATGATCAGCTTTGTATGAGGATTGTTACATGATTTCTATTACATATATTATATACAGATAGTTGGGGTTTTTAGCTTCAGGATTTCCCATAAAATCACTGTGTTAATGTGTGTGAATTTTTATGGTTTCATGTGTGCATTGCAATTGTGTTAATTTCCACATGTGATGATCAATGGTGGAATAGATTATGTATTGTGCATGAATTCAAATAGTGTATGATCAGGAGAATATTAGACATATAACGCATCATTTATATAATTTCTACAGTGGGTGGGGATGTAACCCCACCACCCTTCCCACTTTTCATTCAATTAAATCGGCGAGAGTTATGGACGAGCCACCCGATGCAGGTCTGGACCCCCAAATCACCACTCCACACTCTTATTAAATGATAGAGCCGACGGAAATATGGGGGTGGGATTCCTAATGCAGACTCAACCCCCCAACCGCCATGGATTAAAATAATACGACGAGCGTTAAAAAAATTAAATGTGTCGGGTTAAAAATGTTTTCCGCCTTAATTCGGAGGGGGCAGGGTTTGACCACTCGACCCCCTCCCTCAAACATTGGATCTTAACCATTTCAGCCAATGACTTCCTTTGGGAAGTCCGTCCGACTTTCATTATATAAACCTTTAGTTCATAAGTGCGCCCAGGAAGGTGAGGAGCGGGAACAGAAATCGAGATGGTGGAACCATGAGCACTGTGCAGGAGGGGGGTAGAACCATGATCTGAGCCATTTTCCAAAGGGTCCAAATTTTCACTTTGTCAGATTCAGGAAAATTTTATATGGATTCTACACCTCTCGACACCATGAATCCAATGATGCTGTCCATTTCTTCATCAAAGGTCTGCAATTTTCGGGCACTTTCAGCTATGGAGGTATAAGGGTGTAATTTCTCATTTTATACTTGTACTTTCATTTTTTGCCACTTAATGAAAGAGGGCCTCCCCACTATTTGAGCAGGGCCCAAAGACATAGTCCCTCTTGGACGAACTCCGATATAAATTATGTGTCTTCTTACATGATGTTAATAGTTTCTCTCTTCTTATGTTTATGCCTTTAAAGTTTCTTGTTTTAAGCTACAATTTTCACATGTAATTATTTAACACATCTCAAATAAAATATTTTGGATCAAGTGGTATCAGAGAAGGTGTTTGTAGATGTGAATTACATGCTTGTATGCTAACTAGAAACAGGCTACGAAGAGGCGAAGGGGAACTACATTCTTTTGATCCCAAAGCGTGATGTGCACATCAGAGAAGAAACATGGATGACGATGTTCGAAAAGAGGAGGAGCTTAACTTCCACAAGACATTCTACACCATAGCAGATCGGGTTGAGAAAATTTTCTCTAGACTTGAGAGACTAGAGAAAGCAAGGGAGAATTCTTTAGAAGGACAAGGTTCAGGACATGGAGATAATGGAGGAGATCCACCTCCTTCTCCTCCAGCAATTGAAATTTCTTCCTCCTCTTCTCACCATCATCATAGGAATTCAGGAAATGCATCTAATAAACCTTTCTTTAAGTTAGATATCAAATTTGATATACCCATGTATAATGGTGAAAGTGATGTAGAGAAACGTAATTAGGCAGCTTGAAGTCTGTTGTAGGATTCAATGGATTGTGGAGGATGAGGCAAAGATCCAGTGGCCTTATCTTCCATTGAATGGCACTTCTCTCATATGGTGGGAGAGAAAACTTCAAGGAAACAACAATTTTGGTAACCTCCTTTCCTCATGGTCAAATTTCACTGCTGCACTTAAATATTAATTCTATCCTTTGGGTTATAAACAAAAATCCTTAATGGAGTGGTTGTACCTAAGGCAAGGTAAAGGACAAAATGTGCAAAGCTTTACCAAGGAATTTAGAAAACAAGCACTAAGTTTGGGCATTTCATTAGATTCACCTGAAGTTGTAACTAAGTACATCGGGTCATTACATAGTTACATAAGACATTCATTATTGTTGTTTGAGCCTCCTACCATCAATGAGGCTAGTGTGAAGGCCATGCACATAGAAAGTAGGGGGGCGCATGAACAAAGTTACCACCCAAAAAGGACTACCACAGCCAAAAGAAGGGGAGAAAATCCCTCTTGCACACATTATGAAAAAGAGGGACACGACGAAGAAAATTGCTAGACGTTGCACCTTGAGTTGAGACCTGAGAGAAATGACAAAAAGGGGAAGCAGAAGACCGCCACCACCATACAAAAAAACCAGTTATTTTGTGCAGTTTCCGTTGGAATGGTTTTTGGTTTTCTTTAAGGGGAATTTTGTGTTGTATTATTTCAGTGTCATAGGATTTAAGATCTTCGTAAATCCACGCAAAAACATCAGAAAAATCTTTAAACAACTCTATATATTTGAGTTTAATGTGAGCTGGTAAAGTTTTAGACAGCTTAATCATTTTTGGTTTTTCCTCGCTGCCTATATTGCACTCCTCCACTTCAGTCTCTACAGGTTCTAGTTTTGGTTTTTTAGCCACATCGTCAAAATCAAACAACTCTTCTAAAGGGGCCAGACCTCTAGGCAAACTTTCATCTTTAGCATGGAGAGTTTCCAACTCCTTTGTTTCGTTCATAAGTTTTCTAGACAATAGGTTAATATTAACAGGCTCAGGAGACGGTTCTTCTTCACCAAGAAAGTTTTCTTCACTGCAGTCTGTTTCATAGTCTGAGTCCGATCTGTTCAGTTCGAATTCATTTCTGAATTGCATGAAGTCTTCTATTTGTTTGTCATTTTCAAACACCTGCCAATACTTCTTATTATCAGGCACTGCTGGTCTAAACTTTATTTCAGTTGTACAGTCTTTGGTTTCAAATGGCGCTAAGCATGTCCTAGCTGCAAAGGCTAAATTGTGGGCTGTAATGTTTCTTTTCCTTGGGACAAAAATTACTTTGGACTCCTCAAATTTTTTAAAAGGTCCATGACATCATTCCGGTAGGCTCTAAGTCTGGGATGATTTGCATTATACTCCCCATTTACTTTCCTAATGATCAATTCAGAATCCCCATATACATTGATTCTTCTAGCTCCTAACTTTTTCAAAAGATGTAAGCCTAAGAGAACGGACTCATATTCTGCTATGTTATTGGAACACTGAAAGTTTAATTTGCATGAAATGCATTCTTTGTGGTTTTTTTTAGTGTTATTAATCCAAACACCTGCACCAGCGTTAGTTCTAGTGCATGACCCATCAAAATACATACTCCAGAGAGGAATTTTCTCGTTTTTATCTTGGTTAGAGTCCTCTTCAACTATCGTGCTTTCTGATTGTTGTTGAATGTCTGCACTGAGTTGTAGATGTTTTTCCCTAATTTTCAGTTACTCGAGGGATACTATCTTGACCCTCAATGTTTAGAAGAAAAGGACACATGACCTGTAGTTCAAGACCTACCTTTGGTTTGTTGTCGTTTAAAGGTTCAGCAAACTGTTTTGACAGTTCGGTGGTATTTACCTTCTCCTCTCTATCGGCCATTAATTCTGTTAAAGTGACTTGTTCTCTGAGTGTTTCATCATTAAACATAATAAAAGAATCAAGGCCTGCATTGACAGAATAGATAGGAGATTTTTGTGGTCTGTATTGGCTTGTGGCTATGTATTTCATATGGGATTCCCTATATAGTCTTCTAGTTTGATTGAAAACAGGGATAGTCGCATAGGTCATGTCCATTTGCATAGTGCCTTGTAACTTAGCCCCCCACGACCTTGAGAGTAACATTCCATACTTTGGGGGCACATCAGCCACAACAATATCCATGACTAAGCATTTGGCTGGAATTTGGGCTAAGTTAACACAAAGGTCCTTGATCAATCCTAAACATTTTACTCTGCTAGAATCAAAAGAGTAAAGGTATTTATAAGGTCTGGTGATTTCTAGACCCAGGCTCTCCATTACATCTTTAGACATTAGATTATGAGAAGCCCCTGAGTCATGCATAGCGTTGTGCAAAATCTTGTCATGAACATTAAAACTTACATAACAGGGAGGAACATGTCCCTCTTGATATTTTCCGTCAATCTTTGGACCAAAAATAAGCTCTGGTTGGTCATCGTTAAGATTGACTGTGTCATTGTTGTCTTCTAAATTTAGAGCCTTCAAAATTTGGGTCCTATATACATGTTGGGCAGCTAACTCAGTCAGGGGAACAGAGATTTTAATTTTTGAAATTTCCTGTTCTAAGCTAAAAGGAATTTGGTTCTTTGAAAAACTTGTTTCAGCCTTATTAACTGCCATTTTATCAGCAATGTCAGGCTGCTGTTTTGTTTTATTTACATTAGATAAAATTGTTTTCACAGGAGTACTAGCTGAAGTGTTAGTACTACTAATGTCTGCACTCTATTTTTCATTGTCTTGAGTGCTTTTTCCTTTACCTTTATCAGAATTTTCAGCCACTATTTTATCCTTTTGTTTGACAACTTTAGGCTTGGTTGCAGTGTTGTTCTGTGAGGATTTGTCAGAGGTTTTGTTGTTGAGGGTTTATTGACTAGATTTAATTCTAAGGTCATATTCTCTTTGAGGTTCTGTGATGGCATTTTCCATGTTTTGATCATAATTTTCATCATCATCTCTTTTGTCATCATATGGTGTGTAAAGACCTTGTATTTTATCATAATGAACTTCAAAGTCATCATCGTCTACCCCAAACAGGTTGATATCATCTTCCTCTATTATTTGATCTGTTTCTTCAACCTCACTTACATAGTTTTGATGAAAGGGAGGAGTGATCTGCTGATCATCTTCCCTAGGTTTGTTTGGAGGTTGGTTCCTTTTAACATTCTGATTCTGGTTTTGGTTCCTATTTTGAGGAGCAGTTTGGTTTTGAATTGCTTGTGCTCTCTTAATTAAGCTCATCTCTTTCATCATTTCTTCCATCATTCTTTCCATATTTGAGCTTGAAGTAGATGGTGTAGATTCCTCTCTAAAACAGACTCTATTCTCGTTTTTCATCCTTGCTCTCTTCTCCATTAAGTTGACTTCCATAGAAAGAGCACCCTGATCTGAAATTGTGAGAACAAAGTATTTCGCATACAGAGATTGAATGTAGGGGCATTCACCGGATATTTCACCTTTCAAAGAAAGGATGAATCCGGAGGCTACCTGGCCCTTCTACAGACTCTGCCTAAAGAAATAAAATGTAATCACTGAGATCCGATCAATGAAAGTATTTGTTTTAAGTGCAAAGTATTCATTGATCCAACTTTAATGTGTGAATAGACAAGTATACATATTCTGCAAATGAAGTATAATGGTTTGAAGATGAACTAATAAGTTTTGTTCTCTGTTTAAACCAACTTGGGAAAAGTTTGCTTATAAAAATTTACTGTTTAAAAGAGCAGAATCTGAAAATATGCAGAAAAATTATACAGTATGATAGCAAATAATTGTTTAAGCGGTTCACCCCTCTCTTGGGCTACCTCCGCTGGATCAAGCCTCCCAAAATGGGCTTGTCCTCTTTGATTAAATTGCTCAAAATGTGAACAACTGTATAGAAGCCTCAAAGGGAAAAATACACTGCAAAATAAGATTCAGAAGGCTCAAATCAGTATAAACTGACTAAAAAATCACCTCCATTGGATGAAGGTAGACCAAAACAGCTCTTCTTCCCTTAGGCCCTAGTGGCTCCACGACCAAAAATTCTGGTAAATTCCCTATTAGAGCACCCTGATGGCTTTTCAAATACACCCAAAAGCTTCAAAATGATGTCTACACCCAAAATAAAATAAAAAATTCGTCCAAAAAGGACTTTCCTAGCCAAAGTTATGGCTCATTTACTCCAGCTGCCAGTTGACCTAAAAAAACTCCAGTTAAGTTTAGTTATCTGGCACTAATTTGGCAAATCCGCCTAAATTAGCGGGCGCACTCCAAAACTGGCGGAACAACTGGAAGTTAAATTAAATGTTGGTTTAATGCGGTCACATGGCAACTGTTATAACTGTCGGAGTTTTGTGCCATCAGATTCCGCGCCAAACGGTTTCCACCCAACCGTTAACACAAACCCGCTGGAAGTGTTGTTCACATATTTCGGTTACCATAACTGTTTGCTCCGCTTGTTAATCCGCTCCAAAATATTTTAAATAGCCACGTGCCTTTACACGTAAACCAAAACCCGTGTTTTAAAAACCCGCTCCAACACATTGGCATAGCCCACGTGTTCGTACTTTTAAACCCACGTAACCATTGCCATACATTGCCCACGTGATATTTAATCAACATTAGACTTGTGGGTTTAAACAATTTTCATATTTCACATTTAATTTAACATATAGTATGGTTTTAATAATATGGATTTGAATTAATATAATTAATATATATATTTTAATTAATATTTAATATATATAAAAAAAATTAATATGATATATGATTTTTTTTTAAAATCAAATAAAATATTAAAATTTTTAATATATATAAAACATTAATTAATTTTTAATATATTAAAAATATTTCTCCACATTAAAATCATGAACCCATTCAGCATTAGAGGTCATTGGGCGATTTCAAAATGCAATATCTCCTCCATACGGTAACGAATTTCAGTGTCGTTCGCGGCGTTGGGATCGTATCGCCGAGCTCTTTCCAGTCAATCTGTTTTGGAACAATTCTGAGCACTTTCATTTTTTAGCCTTTTTCCATGGCTTGGACTTGAGCTCCTGATCACACCTCCCAAATGAGAGGCTTTTGGTCTCCAAAAGCTTACTGAAATGCTGAGCTGAACTGTAGTACAGAAAATGAGAGAATAAACATCCTCTTCTCTTCAGCCCTTCAAAAAAAATTTCCTTGAAAAGCAAACTGTTCACATAGTGAATTTTGTTGAATGAGCCATGTACTTGTGCCAAAACCTGACCAAGTTTTCTCGCCATACCAATCTGCCATACTGAAACCAGCAATGACACTTGCTGAACTTTGTGCCCTCTTTGCTTGCATGCCTTTCCAACTCATGGAATCTTGCACTGCTTTGCACTGACACTTCGTTCTTTGCACCAAACGACACCGAAAAGCATCTTGTGCAACATACGACATCAACAACAAGTTGACAATGAAATGTGCTATACAAATGACACACAAACTTTGTAACAAGTGTGCACACAACCGACACAAGTCGATAAACAACAAGATACATCTTGACAAACATATGTGTATGTATCATGTACAATGAACTATATACAGTTCGCTAATTACACATACAACCTCTATGTACATGTGCAACTTCAACTCTTCTTTTCAAATACCAACAAGTACCTCATCCCAAAAACATGTGGGTGATTAAGAGCTGAACCAAAAGACATTGTTGCAACATAAGTGAGTATCATGCTCATCTTTTACACCTCCATGGCGAAATTTTGCAACAACAAAGAAATTCCTTCAACTAAAACTTCTTATACATGCAATCTTGCATCAACTTTTCAACTGAAATACATGCATACCAATATGAAATTTGCATGTACAAATTGAGTATGACTTACTGCATTAAGAAGTTAATCCACTTCCTACCAAGCCACCTCCATGGCGTCTTTTGCTGCAACTGCAATTCTTCATGTGAATCTTCCATTTCAACATCGATAATGGACTCCATAGATCCACTTGCGCCAAACTGTTTGTCCCTTAGCTGCATGCGCTTTGGACGCTTTGTTGGATGCAAAGTCCAACAATGAGAGACATCATGTCCCTTCCTTTGACAAACTAGGAAAATCTTAAGTACTTTCTGAGAAAGTTCTCTTTGCCTCTTCTGCTTCCTGTGTGCTTTCTTTTTCAACCAGCATCTTGAAGAAACATGGTTAACTCCACCACAAAATGTGCAACAAAATTTTCTTTCATTTGAACAAGAAAAATGATCATTCTTTGTAGAAACATAATCAAATTGATCATGTGAATGATTATACCTCTTTTGCTGCAATGAAGGCTTCAAACAATGGCAAGGAAGATTGCTATCATGACATTGATGTAATTGAGAACTTGGAACAAAGGTTCTCTTTAAATTTGCATCACATTCTTGAATGCATGTGCTCAAAGCTTCGCCGTTAAGCTGCTCATAGCCCAGACCCATATTCTTGGGACGCTCCACAACACAAATAGGCTCAACAATGCCTTGTGCATGCTTGCCCAAACCTTTGCCTTCTTGATAGCCCATTTTCAACATTAATTTGGACCCAAAAGCTCTTGTATGTTTTTCAAAAGAACCTACATACTTTTCAATGGAGGAACTTGAAGACAAGTTGGAACGATTATCCTTTTCCTCAAGAATTTTCTTGGACAAAGCTTCTTGAGCTTGAAGAAGCTGCAACTCCATATCATGCAGTCTTTGAAGAATGGCTTCTTTCTCTTCCTGCATAGCTAGCAAGTGTGCATGAAGCTTAACGCTTTCTCTTTGATCCTCAATGAGAATCTGCACCATGTCCTTCACCTTAAAAAACTCATTCTTCATGTCATCATTGAAGAATCTCGTGAAGGAGGAAACTTCACTTGTAGAAGAAGATGACATGTTTGTGGCTGATTCTAAGGCTATTGAGGATGAAATGGAAGGTGGATATAATGGCACTCTAGCCCTCCTTGGTTGAGGATTAAACTGTTCTCTAACTAATTGGCCTTCCCCTCTTTGCAATTGCAGCCTAGTAAGCATCAAATTTTGCAGAATAACACAATTTACTTCCACAAATTTCACAAACTCTTAAGAAAAACCTTGAGCTCCGATACCAACCTGATCTGAAATTGTGAGAACAAAGTATTTCTCATACAGAGATTGACTGTAGGGGCATTCACCGTATATTTCACCTTTCAAAGAAAGGATGAATCCGGAGGCTACCTGGCCCTTCTACACACTCTGCCTAAAGAAATAAAATGTAATCACTGAGATCCGATCAATGAAAGTATTTGTTTTAAGTACAAAGTATTCATTGATCCAACTTTAATGTGTGAATAGACAAGTATACATATTCTGCAAATGAAGTATAATGGTTTGAAGATGACCTAATAAGTTTTGTTCTCTGTTTAAACCAGCTTGGGAAAATTTTTCTTATAAAAATTTATTGTTTAAAAGAGCAGAATATGAAAATATGCAGAAAAATTATACAGTATGATAGAAAATAATTGTTTAAGCGGTTCACCCCTCTCTTGGGCTACCTCCGCTGGATCAAGCCTCCCAAAATGGGCTTGTCCTCTTTGATTAAATTTCTCAAAATGTGAATACAACTGTATAAAAGCCTCAAAGGGAAAAATACACTGCAAAATAAGATTCAGAAGGCTCAAATCAGTATAAACTGACTAAAAAATCACCTCCATTGGATGAAGGTAGACCAAAACAACTCTTCTTCCCTGAGGCCCTAGTGGCTCCACGACCAAAAATGCTGGTAAATTCCCTGTTAGAGCACCCTGATGGCTCTGAAAATACTCCCAACAGCTTCAGAATGATTTCGACACCCAAAATCAAAAAACATTTCGTCCAAAAAGGACTTTCCTAGCCAAAGTTATGGCTCATTTACTCCAGCTACCAGTTGGCCTAAAAAAACTCCAGTTAAGTTTAGTTATCTGGCACTAATTTGGCAAATCCGCCTAAATTAGCGGGCGCGCTCCAAAACTGGCGGAACAACTGGCAGTTAAATTAAATGTTGGTTTAATGCGGTCACATGGCAACTGTTATAACCGTCGGAGTTTTGTGCCATCGGATTCTGCGCCAAACGGTTTCCACCCAACCGTTAACACAAACCCGCTAGAAGTGTTGTTCACATATTTCGGTTACCATAACTATTTGCTCCGCTTGTTAATCCGCTCCAACATATTTTAAATAGCCACGTGCCTTGACACGTAAACCAAAACCCGTGTTTTAAAAACCCGCTCCAACACATTGGCATAGCCCACGTGTTCGTACTTTTAAACCCACGTAACCATTGCCATACATTGCCCACGTGATATTTAATCAACATTAGACTTGTGGGTTTAAACAATTTTCATATTTCGCATTTAATTTAACATACAGTATGGTTTTAATAATATGGATTTGAATTAATATAATTAATATTTAATATATAAAAAAAAAATTAATATGATATATGATTTTTTTTTTAAATCAAATAAAATATTAAAATTTTTAATATATATAAAACATTAATTAATTTTTAATATATTAAAAATATTTCTCCACATTAAAATCATGAACCCATTCAACATTAGAGGTCATTGGGCGATTTCAAAATGCAATATCTCCTCCATACGGTAACGGATTTCAGTGCCGTTTGAGGCGTTGGGATCGTATCGCCGAGCTCTTTCCATTCGATCTGTTTCAGAACAATTCTGAGCACTTTCATTTTTTAGCCTTTTTCCATGGCTTGGACTTGAGCTCCTGATCACACCCCTTTGCATATCTTCAAGGGTTGCAAAATCTCTTTCTCTCAGTTGATAGGTCATGTCAGAGTCAAATCCTTCAGGAAACTTGTTTAAAGCTGAGCCTAGTGGAGGTTTTAGTTCTGGGGAAAGTGCATTATACACACTATTAAACCTAGTGCAATAAGCTTGGACACTTTCCGCGGGGTTTCTATGGAGGTTCTTATAATCAGAAAGGACTTGGAGAGGATTCTTCTTCACTTCCCATTTGTTTAAGAAAGTTTGATGGAAGCCTGGGAGATCATTGATACTATGGGGGGCTAAACTTTTAAACCATTTTCTCACTTCTCCCCCCAGGCTTTGAGAAAATAATCTAAGTTTGACAGAATCATCATCAATTTCATTTCTGTCAAAGTAGTCATCCATCTTATCCATATGTTGTGATGCAGTTGTAGTATTGTTAGCATCATATAATGGAATTTTGGACTGATAGTCCTGTGGAAGGTTGACTAATGGTGCAGGAAGGATTAGGGGAGCATACCATGCAGCCATGATAGGAGGTGGAGGTGGATTTACAAGGGGGATAGTGGATTGGAGTGGAGTGCTTTGGACAGTGGATGTTGGATGAAAGGATGTGGATGGAACAACAGTAGATTGTTGAGCTGATCTTGGATGAGAGACACCTAAATTCAACAAAAAGTGTAGATCAGATGGTGTTGTTTCTCTACTACCAGAATGTTCACTTGTCTCCGGGAATGAAAGTGAAGACTCAGAATCTAGCTGAATTATATCATCAAATGACCTAGTTCTAAATGTATTTACTAAGTCGGCTTGTGATTATTGTAGAGCTGAAAGATTTTGAGGGACTGATTTAGCTCTCAAGGGTGATCTGGAAACAGTTGATAATTTAGTCCTAGGAGACTTCATAAGGATAATTTCTGGGTTATCAACTAACTCAGGTGGATCAGGGTCAGGATGGGCTCTAGTGTGAATCTTTCTAGGAGCCACTATGCTGTGTTTTTCAGCCCAAATAAACAAGACAAGTTCAACCAGATATGACAGTCTTTGAATGGTTAACTAATTTGTTTACCTAAATTTCAATCCTACAGTCCTCTAACTGATTTTGAATGATATTATGATGATCAGGGTTCTTCCTAGTGGAGTCTTAAGGTCTGTTTAGGATTGTGGAGTCGTCAAGTGGAAGTTTTTAGCTCTTTTCAAAGGTAAAAGGTTTTATGGTCCACCACCATGCTTGTGAAATATCCATTTTCAAGGATATCCCTGAACACGACAAACTCTAACCAGAGATTGACGGGGAGGGAATTTACCAGATATTTCACCTCTGAAAGAGGATGAGATCCGGAAGCTACCTTGCCCTTTCTAGACTCTGTCTAAGAGTATGGGGTAAAACACAACAAAATGTAAGTGTCAATGTAGGAGTAAGTGTTTTAATACCAATCTGAAATATTTTTGGTTTTTTCTGAGTTATTTTTGAGTTGTACGGTTTTTAAGAATATCCCAGCTCTGTTTCAAAACTTAGCTACGGTTATGAGAAAAAGACAGTCTACTCTTATGGCTAAGCCAGCTGATTTTTTAAGGTTTGATAAAGTCTTAAGAGAATCCTAGGGTTTACCTAGATTGTCACTGATTCAAACAAGTTTCATCATGATTACCATTTCTTGGTAGTGCTTGAAAAGGTTGCTTTTAACTCTCAAAGTTTTCTTGAATTGAGGGTTCTCTTGAGGTCTTAAAAGGTATCAATAACACTCACTCACTAGCAGAGTCGCCAGAAATGTTAGGGATCTGTAATTTATTAGCAAGATTGACAGAGTCCAATTACAGAATCAACATCGTTTCAACCACTTTGGGATTCTAGGATCTAGCCCTCCTGAATCCGGAGAGGGATCTCTCCAAAAAGTGCAAAGATGGATTTGTCTTTGAAGTTTGGGGTTATGATATTAGGCTAGTTATGAAGGCCAAGGGTTTGTTTGTTTTTTTGGCTGGTTGAGCAGGATAACTGTTCAAGGTGGAAAGTTCTGAGTGCAAAAAGTTCCAAAGGTGAGAAGTTGCAGGAAATTAGAGTAAGCTTCGGTCAAAAAGGTAGAAAATTGCAGGTTTTAGTCCATTGGGCTATGGAGTCATAATAGGGTTTAATTGGAATAGCAAGAGGCAAGAGTGGTCCATGGGGCAAGTCATCTATGTCTAAGGATCTCTTTGAAGATTGATTTATGGAATGGAATGATACAATAGGAAGGAAAAATAAACAGATGTAGAAACAAGAGCAGCCCAGGATCTGGTAAGTACTTTGAAACTAGCCAGCCTTTGACATAGACTCAAGAAAAACATAAAAGTAAACTAGGATCTGGTAAGTAATTTTAAACTAGCCAACCTTTGATACACTTTCAATAGAAAACATCTTAAAACTAAGGGAAACTTGAAGGCAACTTTTGAAGTAGAAACTAGTGAGCTGGACTCACCACAAATCCTCTCCTAGCTCTTCTTTTACTTGGTTACTTTCAAGACAGATACAAAGATAACAACAGAATGGCCTAAGATCTGGTAGGTACTTTGAAACTAGCCATCTTTTAACACATTCCAAGGGAAACATCCAGATAGCTTGTGGGGACAAAAATGGGACCAGGGCTCACCATATCTTCCTCAGTTCATCTTCACAAAACATATACTGAAAATAACATCTAAGAATAATATTCAGCTAAGACAATAAGACGAGGTAATGCCAGCATTCCTATGCTTAAACTGAATTAAAATATTCCTAAATAACACAATTTAGAAGAAAACATTCAGATAAATATTTTCAGTTAGAGAAGGTTACTGATATACAGTAGGTCCTAACTCTATGCATGTTGTTCTTTATAAGAGAATATGAAACACAGATGGAAACAGAAACAAAATAACAAGTTACAATTAGAGAAACATCACCATCAACATATACCAGGATCCCATAAATCAGCTTGTATTGATGCTTCAAACCAGTTACAGCTTTAAGTCCAGTGCTTTAGGTTAGCAACCATCTACACATCTCAGCCTAACCTATCTATCACCAGCAGAGCTCCAAGAGCCAGTGAATACTATGTACAATCAGAATTTTTTTCTCAAATGTATATCAAAGTTCTACAACCAACCCCTCACTCATCTTCTGCTGTAGTATATATAGAAGAATGAGGAGGTGAGATCTGATAAAAGATCTCAATTACAATTAATACAGATTTAATGTCTTCTTGGCCCTTGGGGGGCTCAATGAAGAAAATGTACAGGTGTTTTCATTATATTAATTGATTTACACTTATGAATTAAGCTCGGTGGGAACTTTTATTGACTTTGAGGCTCTGTGTACTGTTTGGAGTAACTCTGCAGATATTTATGCATTGATTTCCTTGCAGAAGTAACTCCCTGGCTGCGCTGAGGCAAAGTCTGATCTTCTTCAATAACTTCAGCCTTTGTTTGAATGGTTTGAGGCAATAGGTGGCTCTGTGGTAGCTGGGAGAAATTGATTAATCTCATATGTGGTGGTGGAGGTTTCCTGTCTGATAATCCTTTATGCTTTCTTCTTTAACTGTGTTTTAAATCGGGGATTAGGCTTTTGATAACCGTCTTAGCCGTAATCCCCGTAAAATTGTCTTTATTCCTCTGTTATGATATATTGGGGTCTTCAACACTAATAATTTTTAATGGTGCCCGATTCCATGGTTTTCTCGCTGATATGCAGGGCTGCACAGAGATGAAACGGCATCGATGCCTCATAAAACACCGATGATACGTGAGATTGAAAACCCCAGCAAATGATTTCCCTAATGAAACGAAGGCAAGAGGATCGTCATCCTCAGCCTGCGAATTTTCCTCAGTATGGTAGAAAAACATTAAACCCTGCAAAATACAAACAAAAGTTATGAAATCCTGCGTATATAGTTTGGCTGCTTCAGAGGACGTGTGGAAGGAGCGGGGCCATTGGATGGCATCATCCAACGGTCAAGATTAATCGAGGAGATTATAGAATGAGTGGAAGAAAGATTAGATCAGGGCCGTCGATCGCGCAGAGATCGACGGTCAGGAGCGAAAGGGGAAGTCAAAACCAGAGAATCATTGATCGGGAAATCGAATCAGGGGGATGAAATCTAAACCGTCGATTTGCAGATCAGATCGACGACGGGAAATGATTTAACGTCGTGCCGGGACCACATTAAGGGGCGGGCATCTTCATCGGGCGACAACCGTTGGATGGGCGGCCTCGAATCGGATGGTCCACGACAATATCGCTCGGCATCCTCATCCGAACGATAACGCGCGATGGACGACGGTTTTCCAAACAGTACAGGGGACACGTGGCGGCAAGTGTATGGAATCGCTGGCAATCGAGGGAAAACAACCTTTCGCCCATGGGTGGTGCGATGGATACCGCCGGTTTTGGGAAATTGGCTGGCGGTGGGGACCACGAGAGACGAACTCCGCACCGTCCGATCTGCAGATCAGATCGACGATGCGGAACAGTTAAGAAATGGTACCGGCGGAATAATGCGAAATAATTAGAAAATCCAAAGTTTTTAATTAAAACAAAGGTTTTTGATGTTTTCGGGGCGAAATATTTGTTTTAAAAGTGGATAAACGCCTGACTGACTCAGTGCCTGGTTTTGGCGCCAGGGCGCATGGATAAAAAGGGTTAGGGACTTGGCCGAAGGGGGCTTAAGTCCAATACATAGAAAATATGTATTTTTATGGTTTTTCAAGGATTTTCGAGGGATTTCGAGGATTCCGATAAGGCTAAGAAGGGGTCTTAGAACCTTATTACGAATTTTCATGAAGTAGAAAAGGGAGAAACATGAAAATGAGGGATTTTCATGGGAAATGAAGGGGTATAAAATGAGATTAGCTCTTGAAGAGAGGGAAAGGGAAAAAGAAGCTTGCAGCAGTTTTTCAAGATGGGAACAGTAGTGAAGGTTCGGATAGAGGCATGAGGCCTTCAAAAATTCTTCAAGAGCCAACAGTTTTTAGTGAGAAATTTTTTTCCTTGAAGGCTCAAAAATAGATTTAGCCACCTTTTGGGATAATCAAATTTTACAGGTGGCTAACAGGTCCCATGCAAGGATGCAAAGGTGTAGTGTTTAAAGGTTCGAAGACCTTGTGAAACATTCTATAGATGAGGATATCCACATTGAATAATTCCTTATTTGTAGGGCCCTTCTGTGAGGGAAATCTAACATGAGAGGATCAAAGGATGTGGAGGTATGTATGTTCAAATTTTTAGCCTCATCCTCATCTCCACATGAGAATACTTTACATGGAGACCCCTATGCATTATTTTTTAGATTATGAAGAAAGGGAATTCAAAGGGATCCCCTTAAAAAATACTTCACCCATATCCTATCCCTTCACCATAATTATTGCATAAAACAAATCCTTTCATATTTTATAAATTATTTATTTGATCTTTTTTTTTTTTGCTTTCCCACTTAACTTTTGACATTTTGAATTTCCACCATTGAGATTGTTATTCCTTCACTAAATTCTTTGTGATGAATTGACTAAGTTATCATATGGATTCATTTTGGATCACATATTCCCCTTTTTTAAGGATGTTGGTCCAAAAAAACATTTTTCTTTAAAAATATGAAGTAGCTCCCTTCACTTCCAACCCACTACTCCTTTTTATTGGATTTGGTATATACTTCTTTGAGAATTTTTTATCCTTGAATTTCACCTTCCTCAATTGAAATCAATACCCCTAGTTCCAACATGGAAATTTTCTTGCACCCTTTAGTAACTTGGTCCTTTTGCTTAATTAATTGTGGATGATTCATGGATGACCTTGTGTATCAAATATTTACTCTCACTATTTTGGTGTATCAATATGATATTTTAAATGACTGGGTAGCCTTGGCTAATGTTGAGCTTTCTAATCCTTGTAACATCCCCCTAATTGAAACTCTCTTCCTTTTTCTAACATGGATTTTATTCTAGAATCTTTGTTGAGTTGCTTCATTCTTCCCATGTTGATTAAGGTGACTTCCTACTTGGCTTTTAGCTCCAAGATATGTTCCACATAGTGAGTGGTTCTCTGATAGGAGTATTCCTCATTTTCCCTTTTATAACATCATGCATGTTGTCCATGTGGTGCAATAATTAATGAGTGTATTGGTAAGTTTAAATTGTTGATATCATTGGGTTTTTAGTCTACCATTGTCTCAAAAATAGTCTCAAATATTTCCCCTTTTGTGACACATTTTTTCAAGCTCTCATATGCATTTTTGTAAAATTTATTGGTTAGATCCCCTTCAAAGGACCGAGTTACTAATTGGTAAAGCTAAAAAAAAACATTTCTAATACTTCACTGAATTCCCAAAATGAAGTTCTTGCATGAAAATTATGGCCCTGGGAAGTTATGGTTCCAATCAAGCACCTTGGGGAAGATAATACTTTCACCATAAATTTAGCTCCAAATGTTAGGACTTGGGGATATCACGATTTATAAATGTTATAACTCTGGAAATTATGATAAAATGTAGTTCCATCCTCTTATTAAGGGTCTTTTTTTAATTAAGTGTAATCATGACATCTCTTCTTGGAGAGAAGATATCGCCATTCTAGCCACTTTGTATCACTATCAACATTATAGTGTTTTTCACTATTGATTAATTAATAGAATTTGGTTTTCACTACATATGGTGTTTCACTTGTTTCTTATTATTGCAATAATGTCTTATTTAATTCCATTCTCAACATTATCGAAATCAGTGGTATCAGAGAGATTTATTCTTTGTTTTTTTCCCTGCTTGTCTCCCACGATTTTATGGTACAAGAAGTTGGTCTTTAAGATAATTATGCTTAGTCAATATCTTCATCATTTCCCCAAGTAGCCTCACATGGAAGAAGAAAACAAATATGATGGAGCTAGATATCCTACCAAGATGTCAATTCATAAATCCCTTAAGTGATTGAGGAATGAAATTATGGATCATTTCAACTAGATGCTTCAAAAACTCCCAACATCAATGAAGGCACTTCAACAAGAAATCATTTCATGTGAAAAATATCGTTTAAGGAATAAGAAATTAATTTTGATGTCCCTATATTTGAAAAATATACAGATGTAAATGCTTTGTAAACATTGTTTTATTAGTGAGATAGTTAACTCTATGTTCACAACTGTTCCAATATTGAAGATTACCTTTGCACTCCCAAATTCCCTTCCCCGTGTAAAAAACTAGTGGGACACTTATTATGTGCATGCCAATGATAATTCAAAAATGTATGGGATTGAATTCAATTGGGGGGGGAGTGGGGTTCAGTGCTTGCAAGGAGGACTCTCACCCTATTGGAAACTGTGAAGAATAGTAAATGAGATGGATAACTTTGTGCCAAGGAAAATATCAAGCAATGTCAAAGTACCCTAATACCTTCAAATATTCCTTCAACACAATAGTAGTTTTGACAAGGAAAAGCAACCATATTTGTTTTGATCAATAACTATTGGGATTTCAACACCTAATACATGTTTTTGAGATTTGATATTTCAATTTGTAGTATAAAAGTCTCCCCACTTGGGATTTTCATATGAATATTTTATTGACTTTTCATTGTCAACAATTTCTTCTAGTTATGGTTTTCAAAGTCCACTTCCACCCAATTTTTTAAAAATCAATAAATTCAATCGGTTGGCCTCTAATGGGGCTAAACCAAGACTAAAATTGTTCTAGGGACCATATCCAAGCAATATTCCCCAAAATCTCAATAAATGTTTCTTATGAGAAAAGCTTCTATTCATCTTGTTTCCATTGAAAAGTTTTCAATTATATGTACCCTTTTGTCTGACATTTAATTTGAATAAAATGATGCCTTTGAAAATTAATATAAAAAAAGTAATTTACATATTGGGAATTTTATAGAAAAAAGAGTAGGATGCTAAGGAACCACCCTAATCTAATCCACAATTGGGTATATTCAACTATCATAATCACCCAAGATCATTAAAAACCGCTTTTGCCACTCAAGCATACAATGCTCATAATATTAGTGTAATTAGAATATGTTCATAAATATCCATAAATTTGATCCTTCTAACCTGCAAAATTGGAAGTAAAAGCATTGAAATTCATAACTGAAGCAATTAATAGGATAAGGCTCACCTCAAGTGGGAGGTAGTCATTGTTATTAGGATGGGCCCCTATCCCTCATTCAATATCTCTTGACCTGTTATGGTAGTGTGCCAACCATCATTAAACCTGCTAAGGGTCCTTATTAGGATTTTGTCTAAAAAATGGCAAGGGTGAGCTATAGGAACTCAACATTATAGTGTTGTGATGGAGGGGGTCAATTGTGATGACACTCCCTCCTCATGGAAAACTTGACCAATGCAGTGATATGGCCTTCTTTTAGATACCAAGGGTTTTCTGCAATAACAATATTTGGATAGGAAGTTGATAGGTAACTTCAAATTCATAGCATAAGGAGCAACCCCCTAATACTCTAGGAGTTGGTGTAGGTGAAACACATCCAATTCAACCTTTTTTTAATTTTCGTAAAAAATGATATACCATTCCAAGAGCACCATAATTAGTGTGAGGATTATGTTTCAACAAAATTAGGTTACCTCGACTTTTCTTACCACCCTAAACAAATAATCCTATCACAACTACAGTTTAAATATATGTTCACTCTAGTTTGGAACTTTTACACATTTGTGTAAAAGGTATACTTATCCTTTATACCTTCTTTTTTCTTGGTTTGAGATTCATATGCTTTCTATATTCGTTTTCCTTTTTATTTTTTAATTCAATCTAATCCTTGTCATTATCTTTGGGTTGATCCTCCATAATGTTTGTCAATATTTGAAGCCTCAAGAGGGCATGAATCCTCTCCTCTTTCTCTTTGATCTAATGATTTGTATTTTCTTCCACTTTTCATGGATAATGACACATCCTGATTTTTGGAGTTGATTGATGGATCATATTTATTATAAATGTTACTGCTCAAAATATCTTTCCCTTCTTCTAACCATTGATTCTTGGGAGGACCAATAAGGTGGTGACACTTCTTTGCTCCCTACCACAACATGAGTCTTCATGGTTTTCACTACCTACTTCTTCCCTTAAAAGAATTATAGGTTTCTTGAGAAATTTTGGATTTATGATTAGGGTAGGATGACATCAAATGCTCATAGGGAAAACATGACCTGCATTTGTAGGGTATTTTCTCATAGTCCATTTTTAGCTTCCATCTACAATAAGTCAATTTAAATCAATTTCTCTTGGAAATCCTTTTGCAAGGTCCATTTCCATATACATCCTTGCAAAAGTTGTGATATCATATCTTATCAATGTTAGGGTAGTTAAAAAAGAACTCCCATGAAGCATTTTTTTATAACGGCCATGGATTTTCCCCTCAAAATTGCATGGGTTGGTTGGGAAGTCTAATTCATATTAATGTTGAAGACAAAGAATCAAAAGAGGTGTCAAAGTTGGGGGTACCACAATCATGCATAAGCTACCATCCCTAGAACCTTGGACTAAATTGATTGAGACAATCCCTATCCTCTATGGATTTAGATTCTATACGAAAAAAAAAAAACCCTTATCACAAGGGTGGATATAAGCTTCTTCTTGAGGAGTGGTTTCCAAGATTGCGAGATCTAGTGGTGTAAATTTGTGAAATGAGGTTGGAGATTTGTTGAAATGAAATAATGGGAAAAATGCATTTAGAACACACATTACAACGTTCAAAGTAGCAGATAGAAAATAATTAATAACAACAATTTAGTTTACAATCAAATTAAACTACATAATCACCAAATCTAGATCCTCTATATTCTTTACACTGTGGATTTTCCCCCTTTTTCTCTTATTTTGTAGCTAGTTCTTGTCTGTCACTGTTTTGGGATGAAAATGTTTGGATATTATCTAGGTTTTCGATATTTTGTGTGCTACAATTATGATTCTCTTAAATAGTGTTACCTTTTGTAAATATATCCACTTATTCATTCTTCATGCTAACTATAAAAAAATTGATGATTCTGCCTGTGCTATTCCCTAGTATTAATAACATATTTATTCATAATACCAACATAGCTATATATACCTAGATATAATAGTGTAATGATAACACAATTTGTTTATGAGGAAATTGCTTACCATCAATTTGTTTCATGAAAAAGAGCAAACAATCTGACCATATTAAAATGATTAAGCAAAAAAGAACATAGACCACTCGTGAGGCAAGATATGCAACCAAAATGCAATGATTGGCCTATATTTTCGTACAAAAATTGTTTCCAATTTGGAAGTAGTATAGAGATGTATCGTAGATATATTTCCCACAACTTATAAAATTAGGAAAAATAATTTAACGAAAAGAACTATACAATGGTTTTCAAACTAAAACACACCTTCAAATTTCACTATTTATACCTCTTTCCTGTCTATATAACATATAATCTATATATCATCTTTGTTCACTATTTTTTGTTCAAAATTTAAAAACAAAAGATTGTGGATTTTGAATACTCTGTAAGAAACCTTTTCTAGGACACAACCCCAAACCCCACAAGTGGAACCACGATGTTCTAATGATGGGTTTACCTAATTTTATTCACTCTACTAACTTAGTTGCAGCTATAACTAATGTATGTGTGCACATGCACACATGTTGTTTCTTTGTTTCTGAATTTGAAGTGATGTTTCTAAAAATTTGTTTAAGGTGAACTGTGACATGTTGTTAAAGTATTCACATTATTTTTTGAGGAAAATTTTCTTATATTAATAGAAAAATATATAGAGAAAAATCAATTTTTTATTTCATTCAACTTGTGAGGAAAAGTTATCTCTATCTTTTGTCTTTTGATGTGGAAGTAGAAATGGTTAATATTCCAAGATCATCTTTAAGTTACTTTACTTTACCCACCCATAGGCTAATTTTCTTTGGCAATGTTTGTTATTGTTGTTATGTTATATTCAATGCAAGCTTTCCTCCTACATGGGACTTCTTTGTGGAAAATACTTTATACATGAAGCTATGCTTTTAATTGATTGTCTTTTGTGTTTAAAATCATAGTGCAACAATTTTATAAACATTGAATTTAAAGTTTTATAATGTTGGGTTGCATATTTTGAAAGAAGAAGTGAATGATCTACTTGACCCAAATCCTCAAATTCCAGTGAAGCTAGACAATCTTGGTGGTGGAAAACGAACAGTCCATGTAAAGGCACCCAGACAATTTTGGGAAACAACTAATGGTGGCATAACTCTTACATGTGTAACAAAGCTAGATGTCACAACTCAAGAAGAAATGGCTTATGTTTTAGCTCAAGGGTCATTGCCTCAAGCTATTGGAAGCACTGACATGAATAATTAATCTAGGTTGGTCTATCATTAACTAATATGCAATGTAAGGAAATGGTTTATTCCATTTTTTTAATTCCTTAGTCATGATAATTTCTAAGCATTCATATATCTATTGGTTGAGGTCCTCTAGGATGTTAGTTGCACTCCCACATTCATTATTTTTCTTCTGTTAAGTGACGACTAATAATGTATATATGATTGTAACATAGAATTAAGATAAGTGAGCATGACACTTAGGGTTGCAATTTTTGTAGACTTATGCATGTCTTGTTGACATTAAATCAACATGATTCAATTGTTTTAAGGGTATCTGATTAGATGTGCTTTTGATAAGGCTTGAGTTACTTTATTTTAAAGTTGTATTACATCCCTTGTGAGTAATATTTTATTTTGGTTACACTGCACTACATTTTGTTATCCACTCACTAATGAAGACAAATTCTTATCTGCAATGAATAGAGGTTAAAAATTTAATTGATTAAAATTGTTTTGTACATGCTTCTTTCTTGTACTTACACTTTTTTTATATTTTATCTTAGCCAGAAACTTAGCTTTTAGCTAGACTTTTATTGCTTATATTTTTTCACTTCTCTCTCACTCGACATATTGTGTCTCACTGAGCTACTTTTGTGGTCATTTGTTGGATATTAATAAAATTATGTTATTGTATCTACCTTCTTTATTATTTAAAAAAAAAATAGGAGGAGCATTTGCACTCCCATAGTGTATTCATAATGACTATATTTTTAGTCTCATTGACCTACTTGTGTGGTCATTCGTTGGACATTAAGAGAATTGTTCTTCATGCTTTGCATTATCTAAAGTTGACTCATTCGTCATGTCAGCTAGTGGTGGAAATTTTTCTTTGTTCAATATCATGACAGTCAAGGTAATGCTTCAGATGTTGAATGAAAAGTATCTAGCTATTTATTTACTATATTCTGAAGAACTTGTCTTTTAATAGTTTTATCACTCTGTACTTCATTATGTTTTCTGTAGACAATGAAAACTTTCATGGAACCACCACCACCAACAAATTTTCTTACTTTCCACCCTTAAGACAACAACGTAATTGCTATTGGTATGGAAAAATCTACAATTCAAATTTACAATGTTTGAGTGGATGAGGTTATGGCTGAAACTTTGGTGGAATGTTCATTAATTAAACCCCTTTTTGGAGCCACTTGCATATTAATTCATATGTTTTTTGGGTCTTTAGGTTTTCCTAGTTTTTCATTTGAAGAGCACATTCATATGAAAATTATACTGATGTGGATTTTGTGTTACACTGAATTTGTATGCATTCATAGAAGATTTGATTATGTCTGAAAGCTGCATATTGTGCCTATGAAATGTTGAATCAGGATTGGGTACATATTTGATTGTATATGTAACTTTTATGTTTGAATGTAAGTTTAAGATTATAATAGGTTTGTACATGGCTTTAGGTTGATTATAGTAGGTTTTTTCATTTAACTAAAGTACTCTCTCACCATTATAATGTTATTTTGGATTTGTTCTTGGAATTATATTCAAAGATAATCGCTGAAATTTTTTGTAGTAACATCTTTTATGGTTTTATGGTCGCTTATGGCATTCTCCTTTCACCATGCCTAATTACTCCTTTGACTTGCGACAGAGACTACTACTTCCTCCAACACTTAGTTAATTCTTAAAAGGAAATAGTATATTTTTCTATTAAAAAAAATGTTTTAACATTACTTTAATTTAGTTCCATTAAATTCTCTCATAAATTTGTCAAAGTGTGGTTTTAATTTTAAAACATAGAAAAGAATATAAAAAATAATTAATATGATTTTTTTAAAAACCCACATAACTTTTTATGTTATTTTTTTTTTTACTAACCTTAGCCTAGGTCGTGGTCGTAAGCTGGAAGGAACCTCGAGCCTGCACGCCCCTCTGGAAACTTTAATTACTTTCCCTTAAGAGTGACTTTCGCCCCTCTTGTTCCCCATGAAATTTGAACATATGACCTGTTGAGACTAAACCCCACACAAACCAATTGGTTTACACCACATGGGTAACTTTATATGTTATTATTCACTTGAAAATAAAGGTAAAAATAGTTATCACTTCTCATATAATATTTAATAATATTTTAATTATAGTGTAATTAAGTTCTATATATTTTATTTTAATATTTTTAAAATGAAAATTATTTGCTTGATATTAGACTTGTGTGATCAATATTTATTATGAGATTGTCTTTCTGATTAATCACATCATTAAGTTATGGTTGATATTTAGAACCACATTAGAAAAGTGGACCAACCATAACTTATTGATGTGATTAATCCGAAATACAATCACATAACTTATTAATATAAAAAATTATATAAATTTTTGTTGTAGACTAAACCCTACACAAACCAATTGGTCTACACCTCATGGGTAAATTTATATGTTATTATTCACATAAAGTGTCTTTCGGATTAATCACATTATTAGGATCGAAAGACACTTTTATCTACATTATGGATCACAAAAGTCTTAGATCGAATGTTATTATTCACTTAAAAATAAAGGTAAAAATAGTTATCTGATATAATATTTAATAATATTTTAATTACAGTGTAATTAAATTCTATATATTTTATTTTAATATTTTTAAAATGACAATTATTTGTTTCATCTTAGACTTGTGTTATCCATATTGATTATGAAATTGTCTTTCACATTAATCATATCATTAAACTATGGTTGATATTTTGAACCACTTGAACCATAACTTAATAATGTGATTAATTTGAAATACAATTTCATTACTTATTAATATAAAAATTATATAAACTTTTAAATATATTTTTATAATTTTTTCATTTCTATATTTAATTGAAAATTTATTTATTTTATATAATAATAATGTGTAAGATGCTTTCTAAAACAATTTTTTTTTAAAGTTTCATCCTCGAAATATAATTTTTCATATATATGTCATTGGTTAGCCATATATATACTTTTCAGGGTAGCTTGATTAGTAGATTATTTAGATATAAATATTTTATACGCGTCCAATATTATACCACGGCTTTGATTAACATACAAAGATGACTTTGTAACACACTTATATTTTCGAAGTTCCATCCCGTTTCATGGGAAAATTATATTTTTTCCTTTAGTCATTATATATATTTGTCATGATAGTTTGGATGGTATATTATTTAGATATAATTATTTTATACACATTCAATATTTATGTTTATATATATATTATTTTGTTTGAATTACTATTTATTGAATTATTATTTGGTTTTATATATAAGTAAAGTTAAATATTATTAAACAAAAGTATTCGAAATAATTGCGAGTAGTCTCGATTATGGTAATAAAGAAATTGGTTTTTTTTTTAAACTACAATTATTAGAATTATTTTTAATGAGCTAAAGAGTTTTATTTTTTATCCCACTAATCATCCAAAACTTATAAGTATATGGTAATTTAAGTAAAAATATGTTTTTTTACAAATTATCAATAAATCAATTTATATGATATAGTTTTTTTTAAATAATGAAAATGAATTAACTTACAGTTATTGATGAGTATTAAAAAATAAATTGGACAATTATATTATTGCATAGAGAAATCATGTTATATTAGAAAAAAGATAATAAAAAGATAGTTACATTAAAAAAATTAAAAATACAAGTTTGTAGTTTAAAGTAAAAAATTAGAAATTAACACTCATGGCAAGTCATGCACATGAGTCTTTAACAAATGGCATGAATGTGATCTCCAAATACATGTAAATCTATGAGGTGTTCATTCCACAACGATTTTGGTCCATGACAAAATTTGTGTTGTTTCCTCCCACATCTTTGCATAATTGCACTTGGTAACTTAAGGTGTCCCATCATATATTGTAGTGATATTGGGAATCAAACTTGATAATCATGGTTTTAACTGCTCTCAAGTAGGCGGTCTTGTTTCAATCTGACATCTCTACTGATACTTGCTTTGGTTCACATTTATCTTTATGATCCATCTATTTATGGCCTCTAAGCTCTCTCTATTCTCGAGCACTAAAGACAACCTCCTCCCTAACTTCCTTATATTTTATCTAATCATTCAATTTTTTGAGGGTGGTAAACCCTTTATTTATTAGTTATCTACTACTCTTTTCTTAACCCCTTATTTATGTTTCCCTCTTATATTTTAATGGGAGGCCACTCCTCTCTCTATTTTCTCACCCTTCTCACTCTTGGCACGTATTCTCTCAATCAAGGCCTCCTTTCAAAATCTTATTTTGTCGACTCCTTGTCTTTTGATGTTTGATCATTGTATCGATGTTCTCTTGGTCCTATCTCCCATACCTTTGGCTAAGCATACAACAAACTTCTACTTCCTTTAGTTGTACAGGACGATGACCCTCCAGGAATCCACCAAGCTCCAAAGCCCAATCTGATGTTGAAAGATCTGTTTTTCAATCTCTTGGGAGAACACTTCCCTTTTAATTTGTAGAGAAATGAAACAAGCAAACTAAGAAGCCCAAATGAATAGGTGCTTCATGTCTAATGCAAAATTTGAGGACAATGTGGGTCACTATATCCCCACAATAGCGGATATTGGCACAAGAGAAACTAGATATCACCAAATTATTGATTTGTATTGAAAATCAAAACAATTACAGGGATGATTAAAAGTGAAATAAGAAATTGTTCTTAACATTGACGAGACACAACTCTAGTTAAAGAAAATGAACTACGAACTCTTTATACTCTTGACAAAGTTAGTTTATTTGGAGCTCACTAGTTTTGAAGCGAATACAAAAGCTCAACTCACTAGTTTTGAAGAGAATACAAAAGTTCATGACATTATACAAGTGGACTCTCCTTCCAAATGAATGCTCAAATCTCATTTTTTGTTCACTTTTCTCTAAATCATTATCATATATCTCAAGATAGTTATAGGATTATATTTTATAGTTTATCTTCAGAGTATATTTGATTGTTAAACTTTCATTATGTTATCAATTATGGATATATAATATGGCTTAAAGCCACCTATTTATGGTAATGGTTTAGTTTCTCAATGATGGACCAATAAACATAGGTAAATGATATTGATATTTTTTTACAAAGTAATATACATCATCAACTAACATTAAAAAATACATAAATTAATTTTATTTTTATTGAAAGTTAAAACAAAATTATTAATTTTATAAAAATAACAATAGATTATAAATTTGATCATTAAAATGTATTTAATTATTTTATAATGAAAACATTGAAAAACTTATTATATTCTAAAAAATATATTATTCACCAAATCTCCAAACATATCTTTCAATATGGGATGGAAACCAGGCCTAGAATTTCAAATTTATCTTACCTGTCAAATGGAAATTTGATGAATGCGGTTTTCTTTTCATGCCTATCACTTTATGTTGTATGTATTTTTGTAAGTGTCAAAATTTTTTGTTGTTATATGCAAACTTTGTATAACTATTGGAGGTAGGCTTGAAAATACTCATCCTTAGTAGAAAAAACACTATGAGTTACTAGTCTAACTCTATAACACCAAAAAAAAATTGGTTCAAGTGATTCTTGGAAACCACAACTCCCTAAATGTGAGGCTCCAAATAAAAAATTATGTAAATTGGAAAAGGGACACCACCTAAAAATAAAGATAAGTAGGAATGAGATTCTCTTTTATTTCAAGACTTCCTTAGCAATTAAAAGTATAGACACTTTTCATGTCTATCACTTTAAGTTTTATGTATATTTGTAAGTGTCAAACTTTTTTGTTGTTATATGCAAATTTTGTATAACTATTGTAGGTAAGCTTGAAAATACTCATCCTTAGTAAAAAAACGCTATGACTTACTAGTCTAACTCTATAACACCAAAAATATATTGGTTCAAGTGATTCTTGGAAACCACAACTCCTTAAATGTGAGGCTTCAAATAAAAAATTATGTAAATTGGAAAAGGGACACCACCTAAAAATAAAGATAAGTAGGAATGAGATTCTCTTTTATTTCAAGACTTCCTTAGCAATTAAAACTATAGTGAGATATGACATAAATGTTAAAGTGGATATATTAATATTTTAAAAATAAGACATAAATGTTAAAATGGATATATTAATATTTAAAAAATAAGTAATTATTTAATTTAATTTTTGTATCCTCACATGCCATCTAATGCATCCATGGTTATTCATAATTTTTTATTTCACATACTCATATCAATGTAAAAATGAGAAATAATTTTTCTAAACCTTTAAAAATGCAAACTAAGATTAACTATATCTTTTTCACTATTAATAAATAGTGAAAGTTCTTTGGAACAGAGATAATGGATGGAAGGGGGACCAACTATTGTTAGCATATGTATAATGATACAATAAATTTCTATTTTTATAAAAATGAAGAGATAGTACTTTCTAGACTTTATAATTATTGAAGACAAAGTAAACAATTTATCAATTGTATTTTAGCGAATATGCAACTAAAAAATGACACAATACCAATATTGATATGTATGCCCTCTTGTGTCTATAGGAATTTCATTTTCAGTGAATTGACTAAGAAATGTTGGTATTCCAATCATTTTCTTTATTCCCTCTTATATCTATATGAATTTCATTTTCAGTGAATTGATTCAGAAATGTTGATAAGAAATGAGTGTTTCAACTAAATAGAGGACATAATATTTAATTCAGTCTTTATCTATAAACTATTTATTAGAATTTTAACCATTTATTAAAATTTATAATAACTATCAAAATAATTTCCATGACACTGAGTATTTTGTCCGTGAAATATAATTAAAGAATTTATTGTAGTGTCAAAATCTTCTTTCAAACTCTAAAAATGAATCTGAAAACCATGAAAACCATCCAATTTGACAAGTGAGTCTGTTTTAAAATTTCAACCCTTGTGACACCAACTAATTCTTTTTCACTCTTTTTTATTTTGTAACGTATTCATTTTATATTTTATCAATTTGTACCTTTCGTACGGGTAAGTATACGAACCCTTGCATTTCCGTAGCCGCTACGACAACTGACGTTGCGAATTTCCGTAACCGTCAGAACTTTACTCAGTCAACAAGATTCGCATTAAATTCCACGTTGGACACCCACTATCAACTGCAGGTGGTGCAGTGGTGGGGCCGAGTGGACCACAGAATATATGTAGGGTTAAATTCCACGTTGGACACCCACTATCAACTGCAGGTGGTGCAGTGGTGGGGCCGGGTGGACCACAGAATATATGTAGGGTAAGGATTTCATGGTTTACATAGTCACGAGAAAGCTTAATTAATGTAAGAAAAAACGTACATAATAGGGAGAGAATTTAATCGATCACAATAGGAAATACGAAAAATATTTATAAAACAAAAAATTCAAAAAAATATACCAGAAAAACGCTTTTAGTATTCAGTAACTAATAAAACAAAGAAGAGAGAGAGTATAATGGATGTAAAGTTAATTGCATTTACAATTTTATAATATACAAGTTGAACACCTTCTAGAAGAAAATGACTAAGAAATTTTGATCCTCATAAATTATGCAAACTCGAGTGGGCCATGTGTATCCCTTAAGAGACATTAGAACCGCTTTATGATCTCATAATAAGGATACAATAGAATTCATAATGCTTCTCCATTTTGGGTTTTAAACGATAAATCTAACATGGACAATGCCCCCATGAATTATGGCAGTATGTTTCCATGTAAAGCTAATGAGAATGGGTAGCATCAGTTAGTTCACTTAGATTTCACGGATGTGACTACATTGGGAAGCATGTGTTGAACTTGAGGTAGATAGTGACTTTTTATTGAATTTCTCTCTTGATTGTACCTTAAATAACAATTTCATGCAGTGACTATGATTACTTTCACTTTTGATGGTTGGACTTTGATGCTTATCATCTTAAGTTAACTTTTGTAAGGCCCATTTTAGCTCTTTACTAGTTAGATGTTAAGACTTAATCATTTTGGGTTGGCTTTTAGAGGATTGTATTTACTTCTTGTTTCTTTTTAAAATTCATTTCACAAGAGTGTGTTGGTTGGTGTTGCATTTATAAAGCCATATGATTTGGTATTGTTGAAACTAACTATTGCACTACTTAGTTTTGTTCTTTCAAAGTGGCTACTTACTTGTCTTACCATTCTAGTATGAACTAGGGCTTTCCTCCTTGGTTCATGAGGTTGCCTATAGTAATGCATAGATTTGCTATTGTTGATCACTCAACAAATGAGTCAAACAAAGAAGCACATATTGCTTTGAATATTCCCATTCAAGGGACCAAGAGCTATGAAACCTTCAATATGAAAAGTATAAGAAAGTGAGTTTTTGTGAGGTAATGATAGTATTGACCTAAGAGATCGTGAGGTTCCTCCTCTTTCTCCTCAAGGATATTTTTATCCACTAATTTAAAGGACAATGCTAAGTCTCCTCCAACGAACTTTCAATACTTTGATTATTGATCCCAATGATCCTCTTCTTGTCACAACAAGAGAGTTCATTCCCAAGCACGATCTTTCTATATTTTTATGCATTCTTCTGCATTCCATCTTAAGGATGTTGAATGTTGTCAATTCTTCAATCATATGGGTAGAAATCCCAACTAATCCTTTGATAAGGGTAGTAATGTCCCTATAGAAATGCCAATTGGTGGGTCAACCCCTCCATCAATGTTCATATAAGTAGCAAAAATGTTTCTTCCAAAGAAAATTTTGTTAGTGTAAGTATCCATTTTATTGGATTTCCTAGTGCGAGTGGAAACATTCATGGTTCTAAAATTCCTAATGGAAGTGCAACTATTCTTAATTTCTCTGTTTCAGTCGCTGGTGGATTTACTCCCATTGGAATATTTTAGATGAGTATAGGGCATGTCACCAATGGTAGAAAACATCACAATGAGAAGTAATGTGGTAAGGACTACCACACATAATATATTTTGAGTATGGCTTAGGTAACCCTATTTCAACATTTACAACTTATTTTCCCTTTTTGGTAACCTTGAACATGTCTAATATATCTCATCTAACCAATGACCCAATTAACCATGATCCTTCATGTCCAACCATCCCTACTAAGTTTCTCTCATACATTTGGAGAAGACTCTTCCAATCATGTGATGGCATTCCATCTATGGTGCTTGTCAAACATCTTTATGGAAGATAGTATGAGGTTGCAACTTTTTTGCCAAACCCAACATGGATTTTATCGCAATTGTATATTGAGTTGCCTCATGCATATCATAATTCTTTTTTCTCCTTGGAAATAGTTTTATTAACTCACATCAAATTATCTATCTATTATGAGATTGGAATTGATCTCTTGATATCTATGATATGAAACAATTATACTCATATACTTGATCATATAAATGAGTAGATGAGGCATCACATAATGATCAAGGTTAAAATACTTGACCATCTCCTCACTAATTTGTTCATAAAGTTCCTTTTTCCAAGCATTACCAAAGATGTAGCCTTGTAAGGGGCATTTTTGGAAGAACAAGTAATCCATAAGGCCCAACATCTAGACCTAATCTATTATCAGTCTCAAATGTTGTGCTAGAATAAACCCAATGCTCATAGATCTACTTCTAAGAAGAGGATTCCAAGACCCTACATTGATGGTGTCATAGCATTTGCTGGAAATATAGAAGTTAGCCAAGTTGCAAGTCAAATGGGGCAGGTGTCCCTTTATAATAATTCTCCTATTGTTGCATCTTAAGATCAACCTACCTCAATTCCTATACAAACCTTAGATGTGAATATTTTTCAATCAATGAACCCAAATGGCAACCAACAACCTAGGGGTAAAAGGAAGTGTTGAAGAAAAAAATACAAATAATAGTTTAAGACAAGGAGTTGATACAACAAATAATGGTAATAATAAAGATGACGGGGGAAAATGATCATAAAGAAGATGTAGTGGCCACCTTGTAAGTTGTCCAAAGATGATCATTTGATGCACAGATGCCACAAAATGGAGGAAGCTCAAAGACTACTCACTCAATGTGCTACTTAGTGTCAATAATGTGTAGTCCTCCAAAATCCATTTCACCCAAGTAGCAATAGTTGATTGCTAATCACTTTGCACCTTTGCAAGGGGGCAATCAAGGTGCCTCTCTACAAGAGGGAAATTCATCAAATGTTAGGATTTATGTGTAACCAATATGTCCATGTTTAGACTATATCTCATAATTACAATGCTCCTTAGGTTGCATTGAGTAAGAAGGAAACTCCTTATGTTCTACCTTTTGGAACCAAGATAAGTAAAATCATGACAAAAAATAATGAACATACATTCAAAATAAGTATAAAAATTTGTTTAGCAAAAGAATTATATGACATTAAAGAAATAGAAGCTTTTTTTCCCTCTTTGATAAGATGTTAAATTACAATTAGAGGTGTTTTCTAGTTTTATGTATAGTTTACTAGAGAGCATGTGACCTCACTAGAGGTGGCATCACCAATGACCATAAGAGATGCTAGTGTTCTTTTGTATATTTTCTAGATTGAAACTGTCTTTTAATCTTGAAGTAAGAGCTATAACTTCATTTAACTCGTCCAAGAATCTGTCTTACTTAAATATAAGAGAACAAATTAACAACTCACGATCTAGAAACATTGGACATAATAATATTAAATAAATATACATTTTGTATTCATTCTAAATCACACACTATTCAAAATAAAAACAGAAAGGAAAACATTAGAACATTCTAAATCACACACTAAAATGGAATAAAAATAGGCTGTTGAACCCGACGTGAATCGAACACGCAACCTTCTGATCTGGAGTCAGACGCGCTACCATTGCGCCACGGATCCTCTTTTGGAAGTTAAGTTTCAGATTTCTATTTACTATAGAAACGTGAACGAATTTAAAAATTAAAGACCATATGCGGTGAGCGTGGATCGAACACACGACCTTGAATCGCTCTTCCAACTGAGCTATCAGTTTCTGTTGACAAACAATTACTAACCCTGGCCTTCGAACGTTCAACAATATTAGCTCTACAGTGTTGAAAGTGGGATTTGAACTCACGCCACTTCGGTCAAGAATCTTAATTGGGCGGCCTCGTCCCTCTGCGAATGAAACTTTTCGGTCAGTTTATCATGCAATTAAATAAATTACTGGCAAGATTATAGATTTATTTTAATTATTGATTTAGCCAGATTTAACCAGAGTTTAATCAGAGTTTGAGATCAAACTTTTTGAAGTGTAATTTTTTTTAAGTGAAAAGTTAATCCACAAAGTAATAGATTTGTAATATATATAATTGATAAATTTTTATTGTTTAAATCATATTTTTGAATGCATAAAATGGATTTATTGTTTTTAAATTTACAACTTTGATTGTGTGCGAGACCACATATTTGCTTGATTTGAAGCAAAATTGACTAAAATTTATTCTAAAAGGAAATCACAGTAAGACTACTTAAAATGTTGTTTTAGACAATAAAAATATATTTTTTTCAATTACTTTATATAATGTATATGTAGGTTGTCAAAATGTATATTTGACATATTGAAATATTTTTAAAAGTTTTATTTATGTCATGTACTGAAATATTTTTAAAAGTATAAGAATTATAAATTTTTTTGACTTCATTTTTTTATAACACCAATATTTTATATGAACATTAAATATTTTATCTATAGTTGAAAGAATATAACATGTATATTTATTTTTGTTTTTTATTATAAATAGCATTATTTTATTTAAATATCTATATATATATATATATATATGTCAACTCGAAATTGAACACAAGAAATTACACATCTCCCTTAAATATAATCCTGAGACATTCATATTATAGAGAGTTAACCTAATAAATTACAATTTTAGCTAATCCTAATTCTTAGTTTCATTTTCATAAAATTTGAGCAATTTAAACTAATAAAAATTAAACCATCTAATCTACGTTCTACTTGATTTATTGATATCATCTTCATCTTTAATTAAAGTATGTCCTTTTGAGTATCTCTTTTTGAGTTCAATTTTAAAGGTTTTACTGACTTTAATTTAAATTGATAAAAATTAACCCCAGTAGAAACCAATTGATTTACATTCTACCTGGTTTACTTAAATCATCTCCATCTTTAATTATTTGAGTTCAAACCTTTGTTTTAATGACTTTATAATACCATGTGGGATAAGCAAAATTTAGCGTCCTTATAAGAAAAAGGCGTAGATAACATAGCGTTTATATTATCTTGACATGTAATTTTCGATTTTCCTTTTTGGCCACTCTAAAAGCTTACTTTAGTTTTGCTGAAAAGTAGGTTAAATATGGTTATTTATCATTAACTACATGTTATTTTGGATAGTTGATTAAATTGTTTTGTATTGTTTTTAGTTTAAGGTTTTAAAAAATGTTAATATAAACTACAAAATAAATATACTATTATAATGTTGATGAGAAAAGAAATCACTGGTTCCAATTAGACTTTTATTTTATATTTATTTTAATAATTTTTGTCTGTTGAAGTTTGTAGTTTGGACTAGTTACTGGTTCGGACTAGTTACTGGTCTAGTTAGTCTCTGTAGGGCCATCACGGCAAAAGGACAAACAGGTAAAAGCAAAGACATAGGTAGAGGCTAGAAACAACAAATCAATCAGACTGTCGGTCTAAGCAAAAGAGGCGGAAAGAGTAATAAGCAAATCTTGGAGAATATTGTAGATTTATATGAGTCTGGAAATTCGGTTCATATCCGAAATACAATTCAGGGTTGGGAGAGACAAAGTGATGATGAAGATGATGACCTGAAAGAGTAGGAGGCTAAAATGGATTTTATATTAGACCCAAGTAGTACAAGAGGTCGTGTATCTATGTTTCAGCAATCGGTTAAGACTTATTGGAAAATGAAATGTGTTCTAGCAAAGGCGATGTCGAGCATGGAAGTAAGGGAAGGCAAGTTTTTTGAACTTCAACAGATAAAACAGGACATTCATGAGATGGCTAAGGCACAGATCCAAGCAAATTCCAGAATTGGGAAAATTGAGCGTTAGCTTCAAAGCATGCAGCAAGTGGAACTGCTGGGATCCACGACAAAGGACCCAGCCCCTGTGGACTCTTATGATGGAAAATATTCTTAGATTATAGTTTTTTCTCATGTTTTTGGCGGTTAATAGTTATAGTTTATGTTTCAGTTGTAAATGTTATGGACATAGTAAAGTGATAAAAGCAGTAAGTAGAAGGAAAAAACAATATCATTTTTGGTTAGCTTTTAACTCTCTGCGGTGGCCAACAGACCTGGTTTCCTTTAGGCAGGTTGAGGCTACTGTAAATGATAGAATATGTATAACAAATTTCTCTTTAAAAAATTGAAAATAGAAAGCTACTATGAAATTTACAAAAAAAAAAAAGTTATCTTAGCATAAACTAAGAATTATTCTAACCTAACCCTAATATGTTAGGTTAAAGTAATGTTAATGTTATCTCTACAACATTATGTTAGGTTAATACTAGTTACGCTTAAGGCGTTCCTCTTTGAAAACAACTCCCCTAGCTACCATTGTGTCCATGTCTGAGCCATTGGATCAAATGTTAGACGATTGAAATGTTTTAGGCCATTAGATCCACAAGTAAATAGTTATATATATGTTTTTTATAATGTTATTTTTTTTCTTTTTAATAAGTTAGATTATGACAATTGGAATACTTCAAAAACTCCAACAAGGAAACAATTGGGAAAAGATCAGTAAAAGTTGGAGAATAGCTCGACTAATTGAGGAAATTGGTAATCTACTTCGAAGAATAGGGTATGTCATTCCAACCCATGTCCTCAAAGAAGGTAATCAATCAGATTATTACTTAGCAAATTGGGCCTGCAAAAATGAAGATCGGAGGCTGGATGTTAATCACATTCACCAAGTTTGGAATGTGGAACTTCATCCTTTACAGATTATATTGGACAAAGATACCCCCGATCGGGGTGCTCATTAGACAAGCCCGCCAGCCATACACCAGGCCAAGTGGTATTCTCAACTCATGCATATTAATGAACCGTAAGTACGAGCCGCCCAGCGTGATCTTATGGCAGGAAGTGACGGATAAGGGAAAGTTGGCAGGGAGGGTGAGACAGCTTGGGCTGTCAGAGATGGAAAAGGGAAACATCAGTCCTATTAAATTGATCAAGATAGGTAGAAGGCATATCAGAGGGGGCAAATCCTCAGTTGCAGAGAAGGAACAGACGCGCGCAATGAAGGTAGTAGCCCTCATTAGCACCAGGCTCTTTGTTCTTCTGGGGTATGTACATTTCCTTCCTAAAACCATACTAATTACTACAAACGCGGACATGTCTCTGGTTAGGAAGAGCTTAGGGAGTCCTTGCTTTAGATGTTATGTTTGGTTTGTTTTAGTCCAGTTAAATTCGGTTGAGCGTTGCTTTCGTGACCCCTGCCTTACGAAGTTCAAATATTACCCTTTGTGTGTTAGTAGGAGTCATAATTGTTTTACTTTCAGCATCAGAGGTTGTATGGAAGAATTGTCTAAGATGCATAGCATTGATAGAAATGCAAGCTGTAGCATTCAAGGATATAGTTATAACCCCAAATTACTTTATCCGGCTTTCAGATTTAAACCTTGCTTCCAAGTTACGGTTTATAGTTTTAATGTCCAACTCTACAAGCTTAGGCTGGGATGTGCTTGTGGGATTATTCTTATGGGATCACGAGTCTGTCCTTACTGTGTTCTGTATTATACAATATATCTACCTCATACCTATTCAGACATGCTCTGTCACGACTTAATTTTTGGTCGTCGCTTGGGTTTTCACTGGGTTCAAATTCTCTATCACGGCTTAATTAATTGTAAATGCTTGGCTTTTCACTGGGTTCTTTACCTTTTTTGGGCTCAGCGGATTCTTAAGGATACCACCAACCTTCATACTGAAAACGAAGAGCTTCACAATCATCCAAAAGCTGTTATGGGAAACAAATTACAAAGTTTAACTGTTGTTTTCTTTTCTTATTTGCTTGTTCTCATTCCAAAGCACAGGCTACTCAGTCAATTCATAATGGCTAAGAGGCAAACAAGAAACTCGGCCTATATTAATGACAAAGGGAAACAGAAGGTGGTACAACCAACAGAGAAGAACAGGAAAAGACAGAGGAAGACAAAGGAAGAAGTGTTAATGAACCTCTCAACCACAAACTCACTTGGAAACTCCTCACAGGTCAGACAGGAAATACAAGGTTGGGAAAGAGAAATACAACAGAACGAGGAAGACAATGATGCAGAGGAAAAGATCCTGGACTTTGTGACTGATCTTGGAAATACTAGGGGCCGCTTGTCACTTTTTAATCAAACAGTTCATACTTACTAGATTGTTAAATGTCTGTTAGCCAAGGAAATACAGAGCCTTCACCCTAACACCGAGAAGCCAACACCAAAGATGATAGAACTACTGCAAGATATTGATATCCAGCTGCAACACATTAAGGTTACTTAGTACCAAGCCACTGACCATATAGGAAAAATTGATGATCGTATTGGAAGAATGGAGAAACAAATCCAAGTATTGCAACAAGCTGATATGCCAGGATCCACTGCAAAGGATCCTGTCCCAATTGAATCATTAGATGGATAGAAGTTTTTTTACTTTTATAGCATGTTTTTTGACTTTCTGCATAGGACTATAAGTCCAAACAGTTACTTTGATAATAGACTTAATAGTCAGATATCGCATGAAACAAGGAGTAGAATGAAACTTTTCTAGTTTTGGTTTGCTTTTAAAGTGTTAAAGTGGCCAATAGACCTGGTTTCCTACGGGCAGGTTGAGGCCACAAACTTTCTATCTCTGTAACCTGCTTTTTACATATAAATAGAAAATACAAGGCACTACTAAATTCACAAAAAAATAAATAATTTACAAAAAAATAAAAATAAAAGTAAATTAAATAAAAAGATTAATAGAATGTAATGAACATTTTAGCTAGGTTAAAATACAAAAAAAAAAAATAATAATAATAAACTATAAAAACAGCCCATGGTATTCATGTGGAATATATTTTATAAAGGGGTAAATTAAGATGGCCTAAATCAATCCTAACTCTGGATCTACCAAATCCCAAGAGGGATCAAATGTCTTGATATGCAAACATATTTTAAAGTGAAAATGAAATTGATCCCTCTCATAAATAATATAGATCTAAACTAACTATTTAATAAAATTATTTTTAATTGTTTATAACCATTATTCTTTTAAAATTTTACTTAATAAAATGTATCTAAATTTTCATAGATCTAAATATACATTGTTTTTCTTGTTCTATATTATTTTTGTTACAACTATTTTATTTTTCAAAAAATACATGGTTTTTTTTGTTATATATTATTTGTTACAGATGTTTTATTATTCATGAGTAGTATTTCTTAATATATAAAAAATTAAATTAATAATGAAAACTTTTAATATATGTGATTGTTTTTTAAATTTTCAAATTATTTCAGAGGACATGATTTATATTAAGCAATAATGATGAATGTTCATAATTCTCATTTCTTAAATAACACTAAGTTTACCTTTAATTAATTAATTGTAATAGTTTGTAACTACATAATAGTTTGCAAGTACATACATACTCTTTCAGATTTTTTTTTGTTAATGAATATCAAATTTATTTTGTTCAAAAAGAAACTATATACTTATCTTTAATTACCTAATTGTAGCAAAAAAATCTTACATGTTTTTTACTTTATAATCATAAACAAATTTCATATTATATGATGTCAAGCTTACTCAAACTTTTTATTTTGAAATTTTAAACAAAGCTTTTCACTACATAATTTTAGCTTTTATAATTTTTTTTATTTTTCAATTCCAATCAAAACCTCCTCGGTCCTTACTGTAGATTATAGTTGATGCAAGAGTATCCGGATTTAGCCAACAATGTGATTGTGTGTTCACATGTTGTGGCTAACAAGATGTGGAGAAACATTCATTATTAATATTTTATTTAGTTTTAAATGTGAGAAGTTAGTTTTTTTTTTCCCTAACTTAGGTAGGAATAAAATAGAAATTGGCTCTCCCTGCGAGGAAATTAAGCCAAGTAGGTTAGACCATTTAGATAGGATGGAAATTGTTTGTTAGAGTGGTTCAGCAGAAAGCTAATAAAAGACAAAGCGAACTATTTCAATATATATATATATATATATATATAAGCATGAATAAGTGTGAGAGAGGTGTGGAATATGTGTGAGAAAAGAGTGAGAGAGGAGTGAACAGAGAGCAAAAGAAATGTAAAATTCAGCCATTAAAGGGCTTGACTCCGTGTATTTGCATTGGTTTTAATTCCAAGTGTGTTGTGTTTTAATTTGGTTGTTTGTGTTTAAACTGTCGTTCTTTTATTTCTCTGTTAATTTTGGATATCACATTGGATGCAGCAGGGTTCTCTGAAAAAGGTTTATGAAAATTTATTTAATGTGAGCCAAGCTTTGAAGTTTTGCATCGGCCATTTCACAACGCGTCCGGAGAACGGTTGATTGGTGGAATGAACAAGCGAAGACAAGTGTCGACCGACTGATCCAACAAGACCAACGATAGTGATCAAATCACACCTGGAACGATTTTGCAAATCGCAGATTTTACAGTTTAATATTAAGGCATCGCAACAGTAAGTTGTTTTTGTTGCGATGCGACGTAATCACAGATCACATGGAATAAGGAGTACCCATTGTGGTAAACATTAAAATGTGCGAAGTGAAAAATCGTGAAATTGCAATTATTGTTAAATTGTTGAAGTTGGAAAATGCGGAGAGGTAAATTGTATTTGTTGCAAAGTACAATCTTTTGTGATTGGAAGTCGCTGTGTGGGGCCATAAACCAAGGGCCCGTGTGCGTATTCTGATATTTGCAGCTTGTCTACATCATTTGTTATCAGAGAAGATGCTGAGTTCTGTTCTCGAAGGTTGGAGCAAATATTTCACCTAGGAGAGGAGTCGACATAGGTGGGGGAAGGTCGGAAGCTAATGCAATTTTTATAGACGAGATTCAACATCTTCGTACAAGAATGGAGACAGTAGAGATTTCTCAGAGGAGAGCACCTGATGAAGTATATTTCAGTGCAGCAGAGGAAACTTCTGAGGAATAAGAAGCAGTAGAAGACGACACAACTAGAGTTTTCATAATATTAGAAAAGGTTAGTGGGAAACTGAGAATGGAGATTCCTTCATACGAGGGGAACCTTAATGTGGACGAGTTGATGGATTGGATCAGTTCAATGGATAACTATTTCGATTTGGAAGAGATCAAAGATAAGAATAAAGTAAAGTATGCAGCTACCAAGTTGAAGGGCCATGCATCTATCTGGTGGGATGAACTACATACATCCAGAGTTAGAAAGGAAAGCCTAAGATCAAGCGGTGGGATAAAATGATAAGGAAGTTGAAGCATAAGTTTATGCTAAAGGACTATCAATTGAATCTTTTCAAGCAATTGCAGAATTTGAGGCAGAAAGGAATGACTATCAAGGACTATACAAAGGAGTTTTACAAGTTGAGCATTAGAGCAGGACATGCTAAAGATGATATGGAGAAAGTAGCCAGATACATTAATGGTTTAAGGTATGACATACAGGATGAAATCAGTTTGTTGAGTCTGAAGACAATTGAGGATGCCTACCAAGTAGCTTTGAAGGCAGAGGAGAAAATGTTGAGGAAGAAAAATCAAAGGAATAGAGGTAAAAGTCCAGCAAGAGGAAGAGGAACAGACAGATCAAGATTTCAACACTCTCAGAATGAAACAGGAGGTTCGAGTAGCAAACTACCACAGATAGGAGACTTTGGTAGAGGGAGATTTGCACCCAGAGGTAGAGGCTGAGAAAGAGAGATTCGGTGCTACACATGTGGAGAATGGGGACATGGATCATGGGATTTCCCTCATAACAAACCAACAAATCAGCAGAATGTGAATGTAGCTGAAGCAAAGGAAGAAAATCCTCAGGTCACGGGAAAATAAGAACCACCTGAGGTAGGAGATTCTTTATTGCTCAAAAAAGTACTGCTTAAGGCAGAGAAGGAAGCAAATGAGACAATGTAGAGGAAGAGTCTATTCAAGACTGTATGCAAGTGTAAAGAAAAGTGCTGCAAAGTTGTGATTGACAGTGGAAGCACTAATAATCTTGTTTCCACAGAGATGGTTGAGTAAGATGGTACACCCTACTCCTTACAGAGTTTCGTGGCTACAGAAGGGACATTAGATGTTGGTGACAAAAAAGTAAAAAGTAGAGATACAGATCAGTACATATAAGGATGTCATATTGTGTGATGTGATGCCAATGGACGTGTGCCATGTATTGCTGGGAAGACCTTGGAAATTTGACAAAAAAACCATTCATGATGGCAAAAGGAATACCTACAACATAGAGAAGGATGGAAAGAATCACATATTGCTACCTTTGAAGGATGAAGCAGATAAAGAAATGACTGATAATAATGTTATGTTGATTAGTGGATAGGAATTACTGCAAGAAGTCAAGAAGGAGAAAGAAATGCATTTTGCTATTGTGGGTAAACCCAAGGTAATTATGAATTCTAAAAATTTAGACAATCTTCCTGTGGAAATTAAAAATATGTTAGATGATTATGCTGATATAGTTGTTGATGAATTACCAAGTAAATTGCCACCAATCAGAAGTATCAGTAATCACATACATTTAATATCCGGTGCAAGTTTACCAAACAAGGCATCATATAGAATGACCCCTCGGGAGAATGAAGAAGTTGGAAGACATGTACGAGAGCTATTAGATAAAGGAATAATCAAAGAAAGTCTTAGTCCATGTGCAGTACCAGTCGTGCTTAGTCCAAAGAAAGGAGGTGAGTGGCACATGTGTATTGATTCTAGAGCCATAAACAAGATCACTATCAGGTATATATTTCCATTGCCATGCATAGATGATTTGATGGATTGTTTAAGTGGGTCAAAGTATTTTACTAAAATAGATCTGAAGAGTGGATACCATCAAATAAGGATTAGAGAAGAAGATGAATGGAAGACTGCTTTTAAGACCAACAATGGATTGTGTGAGTGGCTAGTGATGCCTTTTGGGCTCACTAATGCACCAAGTAAATTTATGAGACTAATGAACGAGGTTTTGAAAGAGTATGTAGGAAATTTTGTGATAGTATATCTTGATGACATTCTGATTTTCAGTCAGAGTAAGGAGGAGAATTTAGAGCATGTCAAGCTAGTGTTAAGTACTTTGCAAAAGGATAAGTTGCTCATAAATTTTAAGAAGTGTAGTTTCATGAAGAAGGAGCTCATTTACTTGGGATTTATAGTCTCATAAGAAGGCTTGAAGATGGACCTAGAAAAGATTCAGGTAATACTGGCCCTTGGCCAACTTCGAGAAGTGTATTTGAGGTAAGGAGTTTTCATGGTCTTGCAAGTTTTTAAAGAAAGTTTATAAGATATTTTAGTCAGATCTATGCACCAATAATTGAAAAAATAAAGAAGAGAAACCAGCCATTTAAATGGACAGAAGCAGCAGATCGAAATTTCAAGTTGTTGAAAATAAGATCACTTAAAGACCTGTTTTGGCCTTGCCAAATTTTGATAAGATATTCCAAGTTGAGATTGATGCCAGTGGGATAGCAATTGGACCTGTCTTGAGTCAAGAGCAGAGACCAATAGCTTATTTCAGTTAAAATTTAAATGAGTCCAAGAAGAAGTATTCATCCTATGACAATGAGTTATATGCTATTGTGCAGGCTTTGAAGAAATGGAGGCATCATTTGTTTCCCAAAGAATATGTGTTGTATTCAGATGACCATGCACTGCAGTTCATAAATAATCAGCTGAAGTTGAGAAAAATGCATGCAAAGTGGGTGGAGTTTTTGTAGAGTTTTACCTTTGTAATCAAACACAGAAGTGGTAAGTCAAACAAAGCTTTTGATTCTTTAAGGAGAGTAAATTTGGTTCTGTAGGAATTGAAGATTGGCATTTTGGGGTTTGAAGAGATGATTGACATGTATGAGAAAGACACAAATTTCAAAGAAATATATGCAACTGTTAAGAATACAATGATTCATAATAGAAGCTAGTGGTTATATTACTTGATTCAAGGAGGATTGTTGTTCAAGAATAATAAACTGTGTATAACTAAGTGTTCCATGAGGGAAAATATGATTAAGGAAAAACATAGTGGAGGAATTTCTGGACACTTTGGACTAGATAAAACATTTTCTCCAGTAAGTGATTTTTATTATTGGCCAAAAATTCAAACTGATATCAAAAATTGTGTTGAGAAGTGTGGGATTTGTCAAAACGCCAAAGGAAGAAGTCAAAACAATGGGTTATCTCAGCCATTGCCAATACCCAATAGACCTTATGATGTTGTCAGCATGGATTTTTTTTGGGTTTGCCAAAGACTCAAAGAGGATATGATTCTATCTATGTTGTCGTAGATAGGTTTCTAAAATGGCTCATTTTGTTGCTTGTAAGAAAACTAGTGATGCAAGTCACATTGCTAATTTGTTTTTCTCTGAAATTATAAGATTACATGGACTGCATGTGAGTATTGTTTCAGATAGGGATACACAGTTTATACGACACTTCTGGAGGACTCTATGGAAGAAGCTGGTTACAAACCTCAGTTTCAGTTCAGCCTATCATCCTCAGACGGATGGACAAAATGAAGTGGTGAATAGGAGCCTGGGAAATATATTAAGGAGTTTGGTTTACAAAAATCCAAAGCAGTGGGACTTAACACTCGCTCAAGCTGAATTTCCCTATAATGATGCTCCTAATCGTAGTACTGGAATGAGTCCATTTCATATTGTTTTTGGGATGCATCCAAGAGGGGTGTATGAACTTAGAGATTTGAGTAAACAAGAGACAAGGAGTGAAAAAGATGAAGAATTTGCAGAACAGATACATAAGTTGCAGGAAGATGTCAAGTACAGATTACAAAAAAACACCCAAAAGTATAAGCAAAGAGATGATATGAATAAGACTGAAAGGGAGTTTCAAGTAGATGATTTAGTCATGGTTTATCTAAGGAAGGAAAGGTTTCCAGTCGGGACTTATATAAAAATAAAAATGAAAAAGATAGGGACATGTAGAATTTTGAGGAAGTTGTCCTCAAATGCATATGAGATTGAATTACCAGCAGGAATTAGGATATCACCCATCTTTAATATTGCAGATTTGTACCCATACAAAGGAACAAAGAAATAACTACAATAAGAATTTACAAAAGAGGAGGACCAAAATTTTAATTGGAGGGAACATATGCCAAAGACATCAAAGAAAGAATTGGAATCCATTCTGGAGAAAAGAGCAACAAAGAAGACCAGAGGACAAACCTATTATCAGTATCTAGTGAAATGGAAAGGACACCTAGTGGAAGATGCTAGTTGGATGACAACAACAGAGTTACAGAAGTTTAATGTAGATCCTGAAACATTGATGGATCAAACTTTTCTTTCCCAGGAGTCTGATGCAGGAGCATCTGGATTTAGCAAGCAATGTGATTGTGTGTTCACATGTTGTGGCTAACAAGAGGTGCAGAAACATTGATTATTAATATTTTATTTAGTTTTAAATGTGAGAAGTTAGTTTGTTTTGATTTCCTAACTTAGGTAGGAATAAAATAGAAATTGGTTCTCCTTGCGAGGAGATTAAGCCAAGTAGGTTAGAGCATTCATATAGGATGGAAATTGTTTGTTAGAGTGGTTCAACAGAAATCTAATAAAAGACAAAGCGAACTGCTTTAGGATATATATATATATATATATATATATATATATATATATATATATATATATATATATATATATATAAGAATGAATAGGTGTGTGAGAGGTGTGGAATAGGTGCGAGAGAAGAGTGAGAGAGGAGTGAACAGAGAGCAAAATAAATGTAAATTCAACCATTAAAGGGCTCGAATCCGTGTATTTGCATTGATTTTAATTCCAGGTGTGTTGTGTTTTAATTCGGTTTTCTGTGTTTAAACTGTCATTCTTTTATTTCTCTGTTAAGTTTGGATATCACATTAGATGCAGCGGGGTTCTCTGTAAAAGGTTTATGAAATTTTTTTTGATGTGAGCCAAGCTTTGAAATTGTGCATCGCCCATCGCACAATGCGTCCGGAGAAGGGTTGATTGGCGGAACGAACAAGCAAAGACAAGTGTGGATCGACCGATCCAACAAGACCAACAATGATGATCAAATAGCACCTGGAACGATTTCGCAAATCATAGATTTTAGAGTTTAGTATTAAGGCATCACAATGGTAAGTTGTTTTTGTTGCAATGTGACGTGATCGTAGATCGCATGGAATAGGGATTACACATTGTGGTAAACATTAAAATGTGTGAAGTGCAAAATCACAATTATTGTTAAATTGTTGAAGTTGGAAATTGTGGGGAGATAAATTGTTTTTTTGCGACGTACGATTGTTTGTGATTGGAAGTCGCTGTGTGGGGCCATAAACCAGGGGTCTGTGTGCGTATTCTAATATTTGCAGCTTGTCTGCATCAATAGTTTTACAAAATTGACACAATGTGATTAACAATAGAGTAAGTTGAGATAACCCTAAGGGGTGTTTTGTACAAGTTTTATCATAACCTTTCCCTCCATCTAATATATATTTTAAATTCTTCTAAAGAGAGAGTGTATTCTAGCTTATAAACTGATCCACAATCAAAGAAAATGGCTAGGGATTTCACAAGTTATTATTTTGTAACATGATCCACAATCAAATAAAATGGCTAGGGATGTCACAAGTTATCATTCACACAATGATTTATTGACATTCTCAGTTGAAATGGATCTTATTAGATGCATGGTGGCTAGAGACACTAAACAATTCAAAACAAATATTTGTTATGACATCGATATTGTCTACAAACCATCCAAATCTCCCATCTTATACAACAATTTCTAACAATAACCGCTCAATTTACTCTCCAATTTTTGAAACCCCCACCCATGTTGGGGAGATCACAGTGTAAAATCAAATGTTCTTGTGGTTTTTTAAAGGGTTCATAAACAAAACAGATAATGAGAAAGTCAATATTGTGATATAATAACTTATTTTTGAATCATTGTGACAAACAAAACATCACATTAGCTCATAGAATATATCTAATGCTATAAGGATCTAAGATGATAACAAATTTTTGAATCATGATAACTAGGTGACAACCAAAAGTAAGTTTTAGCCATAAGAAAAAAATCACAAGAACTCACATAATATATCCAAGGTTGCAATGAAACCCATACATAGTGATGGATATCATGGGAATTTTAGTCCACATAGAACACCACCCTAAAAATTCTATACTCTTGATCAATTTAGAATAACCTAAGATGTTTAGATTTGATGTTGAGGTGGGTGGTACAATAATTGAGGATGCTTCTTAAAGGGTAAGGGAATTTAGATACTCTATCCTTCCACCAAAACTATAAAAAGTGAGACTTGTAGATTATAGTTTTACAAAATTGACACTATGTGATTAAGAATAAGTTACAAACATCAGGTATTTAAAAAGTAATAAGAGGAAGGTACACAAGGGACATGGTAATTAATGTGATTCTTTGTACTATTTTTATTTAAAATAGTAATTTGTATTTGTATTTTTTAAATGAATATTGTTAAATGTGTTGACCTATTTTTATTTAAAATAGTAATTTTTATTTTTATTTTTTGAAATGAATATTTTTAAATGTGTAATTGAGTAAAATGTATTAAATTGATATTCTAATTTTTAAGATATTTATTTAAAAAATTCAAAGTATGGTGAGTTTTGTTTTATTAAGCTTTACTCTAGATGTGCAGAGAATTGATTTATCTCAAGTCCCAAACAAAATTCTCATGTCCCAAACAAGATTCTTCTTTCTCTTCTTACTCTAGCTTGCACCTTGACACTCCTCCTCTCCTCCTCCTTGCACAAATTTAAACTATGAGGCACAAGGTATTTGTTGCATATCGCTGGAACATTTAGATATGATAGAAAAATGTGATACTCTATTGTAATTTTCTCTACAAATGTGATGGCAAGTGTGCCCTAAATGTTGAAAATTTCATGGTTAATGTAGTATAAGATACATGAAAATTTACAGTCTTGTATACAAGATCAAGAAAGTTATGCCCAATATCCAACACTATCGAGCAAGACATGTTCACCAATTCAACAGTTACTTCCAAATATCTCTCAGTGCTAGAGTTGTTTTCTTAATAAACTTGTTTTTACTGCTCTTGAACTGATGAAAGCCATCGTTGTTGCATATAGGAGCATTTAGTTCTGATAATAAAATTGTAATACTGTGTTATAATTTTCTCTACAAATGTGCTGGAGTTTTCTCTCAATAAATTTTTTTTTTTACTGCTCTTAAGTGACGAAATCCATCGTTGTTGCATATAAGAGCATTTAGCTCTAATAATAAAAGTGTGATAGTGTGTTATAATTTTCTCTACAAATGTGTTGGAGTTGTTTTCTCAATAAACGTGTTTTTACTGCTCTTAAGTGATGAAATCCATCGTTGTTGCATATAGGAACATTTAGCTCTGTTAAGAAAAGTGTGATACTATGTTATAATTTTCTCTACAAATGTGATAGAAAGCTTGCAATGAATGTTGACAATTTCATGGTTAATATAATATAAGCTAAATACAAGTTCATTTCTTCTACATAAGATCAAGAAAGCTATGCCAAGTAGCCAACACTATAGGAAAAGACGTGTTCGCTAACTCCATAAGTGCTACTGAATCTCTCTCGGTGTTGGATTTATTTTCTCAATAGCATTAGTTTTACTGCTCTTGAAGTGACGAAAGCCAACTCTCCATACATTTTTTACTATATGCACAAAGAAAAAAAGAAACCAACTTCATATTAGTGATACTGAAAAAACAAGAACATGTTAGACACCAGGGAGATCAATGGTAAAGAACAATTTGATATTTTGAATAGTTTCAAATATCGTGAAGAAAATAATACATAGGTGACTCAATAGGAAGTGATCAAGATTAAATATCTTGGAACTGCATCAGAACAACATTTGATTTTGAAGGTAGAAAATCATGATATATTTCTTTATTCATGAGGCATTCATGTTGGCATGATTAGACAAGGTCTTTAAATTAACTTCAACATAGGACTCATGATTTTTAGGGCACAAGGAAGCAATATTGCACTGAGATTTCGTTCTAACATGGTCCTTGCATTTTCTTGATATAATTATTTGTTAAAATTAATAATTGTTTATTTAATTTATTCAAATAAATTAATTTTTAATTTTTAATATATGATCCAGGTGGATCGAACAGGTCCAAGAGCAAGTGGCTTAAGTACAAAGGCTCAAAAATCAAAGTGGTTGGAATTTGGAAAACTTAATGTCAAGTTGAACATATCATCTTTCTGATTCCAACGACATAGACGACACTCAATTCTGAGTCCGTATGGAGGAGTTAGGAGCAGTCAAAGTTAGAGGGTTGACTTGGTTATGTGGCAGCTTGAGGAGGCAACAATTTTGCATAAAACCTCCCACCAGATTCCGGCCAACTCCAGCCGGATTCCGGGAAAATTTGTGGGTCCCTTAATTTGACTCCTTTGGTCAAATTTCTGAAGATTTAAAAAAATGTAGATTGGTTTAAAAAATTTAAAAAATATATAATTTTGGAGGGTGGGTCGTGACCCCTCCCTCCCATCTATCGAATTTAAAAAAATATGTATTAAAATGGGGCCGACGGCCATGACCTCGCTAGACCCCTCGCTCACAATTACCAATTGCATCGTATGAAAATAGTGGTGGGCAGCGGTCATGACCCCGCTGCCCGAACACCCCACATTTAACGATAGTCAATGGTAATTAATGTGCGGGTGGGGGTGTAACCCCACCACCCTTCCCACTTTACATTCAATTAAACCGACGGGAGTTATGGGCGGGCCACCCGATGCGGGTCCAGCCCCCCAACTCACCACTCCATGCTCCTATTAAATGACAAAGCCGACGGAAATATGGGGGCGGGCCTCCCAATGCAAACTCGACCCCCCAACCACCATGGATTAAAATAATACGATGGGCTTTAAAAAAATGAAATGTGTTGGGTTAAAAATGTTTTCCACCTTAATTCAGAGGGGGTGGGGTTTGACCACCCGACCTCCTCCCTCAAACATTGGATCTTAACCATTTTAGCCAATCGATTCCTTTGGGAAGTTCGTCTGGCTTTCATTATATAAACCTTCAGTTCATAAGTGCGCCCAGGAAGGTGAGGAGTGGGAACATAAATCAAGATGGTGGAACCATGAGAACTGTGCAGGAGGGGGTGGAACCATGCTCTGAGCCATTTTCCAGAGGGTCCAGATTTTCACTTTGTCAGATTCAGGAAAATTTTATATGGATTTCGCACCTCTTGACGCCATGAATCCAATGGTGATGTCCATTTCTTCATCAGAGGTCTGCAATTTTCGGGCACTTTCAGCTATGGAGGTATAGGGGTGTAATTTCTCATTTTATACTTGTACTTTCATTTTTTGCCACTTAATGAAAGAGGGCCTCCCCAATATTTGAGTAGGGCCCAGAGACATAGTCCCTCTTGGACGAACTTCGATATCAATTCTGTGTCTTCTTGCATGATGTTAATTGCTTCTCTCTTCTTATGTTTATGCCTTCAAAGTTTCTTATTTTAAGCTACAATTTTCACATGTAATTATTTAACACATCTCAAGAAAAATATTTTGGATCAAGTGGTATCAGAGCATGTGTTTGTAGATGTGAATTACATGCTTGTATGGTAACTAGAAACAGACTACGAAGAGGCAAAGGGGCACTACAGTCTTTTGATCTCTAAGTGGGACGTGCACATCAGAGAAGAAACATGGATGACGATGTTCGAAATGAGGAGGAGCTCAACTTCCACAAGACCTTGTACACCATGGAAGATCAGGTCAAGAAATTTTTCTCTAGACTTGAGAGGCTAGAGAAAGCAGGGGAGAATTATTCAGAAGGACAAGGTTCAGGACATGGAGATAATGGAGATAATGGAGAAGATCCACCTCCTTCTCCTCCAGCAAGTCAAAGTTCTTCCTCCTCTTCTCACCATCATCATAGGAATTTAGTAAATGCATCTAATAAACCTTTCTTTAAGTTAGATATCAAATTTGATATACCCATGTATAATGGTGAAAGTGATGTAGAGAAACTTAATAACTGGATTAGGCAGCTTGAAGTCTACTGCAAGATTCAGTGGATTGTGGAGGATGAGGCAAAGATCCAGTTGCCTTCTCTTCCATTGAATGGCACCGCTCTCATCTGGTGGGAGAGAAAAATTCAAGGCAACAATAATTTGGGTAACCTCCTTTCCTCGTGGTCAAATTTCATTTCTGCACTTAAAGATTAATTCTATCCCTTGGGTTATAAGAAAAAATCCTTAATGGAGTGGCAGTACCTAAGGCAAGGTAAAGGACAAAACGTGCAAAGCTTTACTGAGGAATTTAGAAAACAAGCACTAAGTTTGGGCATTTCATTAGATTCAACTGAAGTTGTAACTAAGTACATTGGGTCATTACATAGTTACATAAGACATTCATTATTGTTGTTTGATCGTCCGACCATCGATGAGGCCAGTGTGAAGGCCATGCACATATAAAGCAGGGGGGCGCACGAACAAAGTGACCACCCAAAAAGGACTACCGCAACCAAAAGAAGGGGAGAAAATCCCTCTTGCAGACATTGTAAAAAAGAGGGACATGACGAAGAAAATTGCTGGAAGCTGCACCTTGAGTTGAGACCTGAGAGAAATGACAAAATGGGGAAGCAAAAGACCACCACCACCATACAACAAAATCAAGATTCTGAATCCAAGGAAGATGAAAAGGTCACAGTTGCAGGATTTGCATGAGGTAGACCAATTGACCCGGGGTCCAATTCTGATGATGAAATGAAGCTTGTATCCTTTGGGATCATAGCAGAAGGACCCATAGACTTGGGTTCCGATTCAAGTGATGAAACAAAAATATCAACAGATAGTGTACCAAAGATGAAAAGAAAACTTACTGCGGCAAAGTTCCAAGAACTTAAAGAGATTAACCAAGGCATCCAAGCATAAAATGTAGAGCTAAGAAGGCTCCTACATGAAGCAAGGGAAGAAAAACAAATGTTACTATGCCAGTTACAAGCTAAGGATGAGGCCTTGGAAAAATTGCAACATAACTAGCCCGAGGGAAAAATCTACCCTTCAATTTCATGTACTTTTCATGATGATGAATTCGTCGCTTTTTAAAAGCATACTACATGGATCGAGTCCAAACTGCTGAAGAAGATGGGGTATCAAGGAAAGGGCCTCGACATCAATGGCCAAGGAACCGTAAACCCCATTGAAGTTGAGGAATTTATGCGTCATGCAAGACTCAGATACACCAGGAAGGAAGTGGGAGAAAGCTCCAAAACAACTAGCGACCCACCACCAACTGATGATGAAAGAACCTCCTCACACCTCAACGAAAGTGAGGAATTCATGGGTACTTCTCGGAGGCACATCGGGAGGAGGCGTTCCAAGACGATACAGAAGGTATGGAGGAGGAAGAATCATCACAACCATAATGAACCCCATAAACCTGCATGTCAAACACGCTAGGACCAAAGAGCATCAATATAAATTCCGATCCTTGAAGCTATTCCATAGGAAGATCCTCCACAGGGGGATGATCCATTTACCTTATTAAGTAAAAGATGGTTCTTTTAAGGGTCTTAGTGTGATGGCCACATTTGTAAATCATACATTGCAAAAAAAATGTAAATGTGATGGTGTGTTTCCCATCACTTCGAAACACAACGATGATGTTTTGGCCTTTCCTTATGAGTAGTTGAGATATTGATTGTTTTTTCTTTTATGTAATCCTTGGCTAATGAGTTTGTGCTATAAACTCTTAGCAAGGAGAGGTTGTTGAGTCATGTGTGGTGTGCATGATCGCAAATGATGTACCAATTTTGTGTATAGAGGATTGAAAGTGTGGTTTTGAAAGGACACAAGAAGTGTGCTGAGAGTGTTAATGCTTGTGGGTCCAAAAGCTCTTTAGTGGGGAGGAATGATCCAGGTGGATCGAACAGGTCCAAGAACAAGTGGCTTAAGTATAAAGGCTCAAAAATCAAAGTGTTTGGAATGTGGAAAACTTAATTTCAAGTTGAAGATCTCGTCTTTCTGATTCCAATGACAGAGACGACACTCAATTCTGAGTCTATATGGAGGAGTTAGGAGAAGTCAAAGTTAGAGGGTTGACTTGGTGATGTGGCAGCTCAAGGAGGAATTTTTTTTGTAGAACCCCGGCCACCAAATTTCGACCAACTCCTGCCATATTCCGGGCGAATTTGTGGGTCCCTTAATTTGATTCCTTCGGTCAAATTTCCGAAGATTAAAAAAGATGCAGTTTGGTTCAAAAAATAAAAAATATATATAAGTTTGGAGGGTGGGTCATTCTTCTCACCCTCCCATCCATTGAATTTAACAAAATATGTATTAAAATGGGGATGAAGGCCATGACCCCGCCGAACCCCTCGCTCACGATTACCAACAGCATCATACAAAAATAGTGGCGGGAAACGATTGTCACCTTGTCGCCCGACCACCCCACATTTTATGGCAACCAATGGTAATTAATGGGTGGGTGGGGGTGTAACCCCACTGCCCTTACCACTTTGCATTCAATTAAACTGATGGGAGTTATGGGCAGGCCGCTCGATGTGGGTCCGACCCCCAACTCACCACTCCACGCTCCTATTAAATGACACAACTGACGGAAATATTGGGGTGGTTCGCCCAATGCGGATTTGACCCCCAACCAACATGGTTTAAAATAATATGGCGGGCTTTAAAAAAATAAAATGTGTTGGGTTAAAAACATTTTCTGCCTTAATTAGGAGGGGGTAGGGTTTGACCACCAGACCTCCTCCCTCAAACATTAGATCTTAACCATTTCAGCCAATGACTTCCTTTGGGAAGTCCGTCCAGATTTCATTATATAAACCTTCAGTTCATAAGTGTGCCCAAGCAGGTGAGGAGTGGGCACGGAAATCGAGACAGTGGAACCATGACCACTGTGCAGGAGGGGGGCGGAACCATGATCTAAGCCATTTTCCAGAGGGTCTAGATTTTCACTTTGTCAGATTCATGAAAATTTTATATGGATTCTTCACCTCTGGATGCCACGAATCCAACGATGCTCTCTATTTCTTAATTAGAGGTCTGCAATTTTTAGGCACTTTTGGCTATGGAGGTATAAGGGTGTAAATTCTCATTTTATACTTGTGCTTTCATTTTTCCCCACTTGCTGAAAGAGGGCCTCCCCACTATTTGAGCAGGGCCCAGAGACGTAGTCCCTCCTGGACGAACTCCGATATCAATTATGTGTCTTCTTGCATGATGTTAATTGATTCTCTCTTCTTATGTTTATGCCTTTAAAGTTTCTTGTTTTAAGCTACAATTTTCACATGTAATTCTTTAACACATCTCAAGCAAAAGATTTTGGATATATATATATATATATATATATATATATATAACATTTAATGTTATAAAATTTGTGCCAAGAAGTTTTTAAATTCTTGCTCTTCAGCTATGTCTTATCAGTTTATTATGTTTTCAATCAAGAAGAGGCTTCATAGTTTACGAACTATATCTTAGATCTAAGCACATGATTCTATTAAAATTTATGAAACGAATTCATTTTTTACAATTTGTATGTTTAAATATGTGATTTTGGAAGTGATGATGCCTTCTTTAGACATTTGATTAGTATTGTGGAAGAAATTTGAGTATATCATTAAGGACTATGAATAGTTCCTGTAGTTGTTGCATTACTTATAACAAATTTTAATATCCTTTCTTGCTGATACATATACCTAATCCATGAAAAATTGTAACCATGTCTGCAATGATATATGCTAATCATTTTAGTTTTATGTTGATGACAAGTTATTTTATCATTTGTTAAGTAAGGCTTTCAGTTTTTATGTTTATAGTCGTTTAGATGAATTGATATGAATCTAATAAATTGATTTTTCAAACGAACTGATGTTTGCGACACGTCTGTAGATGTTTCCATTAATAAATTGCTTACTCATTTTGTCTCGAGATTGCTAGATAATGGTGAAAGAAATACAGTGTTGATCCAAGTGATCCAGAGAGGAATTCACGACCAGCTTGGAAAACCGGGCATGAAGATGCTTCTAATTTTCAATGAAGTAGTCTTCAAAAGTTTCTAGCTCTATTTTAATTACATAAATGCATTGAAAACTAACTGATATTATTTACTTTAGTTGTTTTATTTGGACGTGTTGCAAGCTGACATTTATTGCTATACAAGTTGTGCATCAAATTAATATGTAACAATTGTGCCAAGAAGCTTTTAAATTAGTTCTCTTCAGCTATATCTTATCAGTTTAGTATGATTTCAATCAAGAAGAGACTTCAGAGTTTAAGACCTGTATCTTAGATCTGAGCACATGATTCTATTAAAATTTATGAAACAACTTCATTATTTACAACTTGTATGTTTAAATATGTGATTTTGGAAGTGACAATGGCTTCTTTAGACACTTGATTTGTATTTTAGAAGAACTTTGAGTATATCATTAAGGACTGTGAGTAGTTCCTGTATCAGTTTCATTTCTTATAACATATATTCATATCCTTTGTATAAGCTATTGTATATACAGTTCTAACACATTTTCCTCAGATGTTACCTATATGGTGAGTAGTTCATGTAGCAATTGCATTACTTATAACATAATTTTATATCATTTGTATAAGATATTTTATATACAATTCTAACACATTTCCCCCAGGTCTTACCTATATGGTGATTGAGTGATGATGGCTTCTTTAGACATTTGATTAGTATTGTGGAAGAAATTTTAGTATATCATTAAGGATTGTGAGTAATTCATGTAGTAGTTGCATTGCTTATGAAATATTTTTATATCATTTAGATAAGGTATTGTATATACAATTATACTATGATATGGATACACATTCCCCCCAAGCATTACCATATGGTGACTGTTGCCCAATTGTTGATATTTAGAGAAATATAATTAAGTGATTCATGGTTTTTGAACATCAAAGTTACTATGATGACCTTTTATCTTAGGATGATCCATATTGTTTAAATTCGATCTGCATGACGAAGTGCATAGATCGCTTCACAGGAAAACCCTTTTGCCTATTGATAGTATGTGGTAGTTGTATGAATGGACTGCTTATATTGTCCTCACTGTCATAAGATTCCATCACAATTACTTTTTTTTTATAAGTCTATATACAAGTTATATATATTATGTAGTAATAAATGTTCTTTAATAATAACAGTCACTGAAAGGGGAAATGATCTCTATACACCCCTATAGATATACAATGTCTCATGATATTCTTCTCATTTGGTGACACATGGAAATTACAATACCAAAACTCTTTCACATTGTCCCTCACATTATACGAAAGTCTATCTTGATAAGGTTTCCTACATATATTAGCCCAACATGCAAGTTCACCATTATCATGTTATTGAATCCTAATTTTTTAATGCCTCCATAAAATTTTGCTTAATGTTTTGTACATTCTTGTTTTCATTGACATCAACCGATTTGATGTAGTTCCTTTTCCAACAATACCTATCAATAATGCCTTACTAGCACTTATGCCATATTGAGATTGATATTTTGCAATTTTTCTAGCGGTTGATTTCATATTTCTTGATACCAACTCGTTTACCTTCACCTCTTTGGAATTTCTAATGCACAATAATTGAACTATATTTCTTATACATTTGTACTTTAAAAATATATATGAGAATTAAGCATGTGCTATGATAGATATAACTTGAAAAATATTTTTGATCACCAAATTTACTTTATCTTAAATTGTTCATTCATGAATTAGTGGCCTCATTTCTTCAATTTTAGTTGATTCTATATTATCTAGAAAATAATCATCAAAGCCAATTTCTTGCAACTTCTGATTAATGTCCATGTTTCTACGCGTGGTACGATATTGGTGTAGTTAAGATGTTGTCCCTACATAAAAAAATATATAAATTTTTAATTTGAACTTGACATATACATTGAAAAAATTTAAAATATTAAAATGGTGACTTCATTTGTGTGGTCAATATTCTCATTGACAAGTTCCTCTACATCTCTCATTTCCTCATCATTTCTAGGTACATCCACATCTCTTTCAAGCTCTTTGTTTTGTACCTATACATCTCCTTCATGCTTTCTATTTTCCTTTAATGCTTTTATCTTTTATAGTAGATCATCATTTTTTTTTATTTAAAAAAAATACATTTTATAATATATTTTTTCACTAGTATATATATATATATATATATTAACGACTAAAATTTTGAACTAAAAATTCTAATTAGGTGGAGGGTTTTTTATATTGATGCATCACACTATACTACATTTAGAGGTGAGGAACACTAGCGCCCCTTCACTTAATGTGCCCTAATGTGTTAAATCTCTATGCAATTCACCAAATCCATTCAGTTCCAACTTAGTATTATTTTCCCATAAAAAATATAATTATCATCAAATATATATCTTAAAAATATTCAATTATAATTATATATAATTATAAAATAATATTTTAAAAAACTAATGTAGAAATTCGATTGTGGAAAACTCATAAATCTATTATCCTTTTTTATTTTTTAATGATTCAATTAAGATTAACATTTGTATGTTGTCATGAGGAGATTTTTTCTTTTTCATGTCAATTACCTTTTATAACTCTAGGAGGTTCTTAATATTGCCTTTGTTTTTAATAAATGGAACTCAATTATATATTTAAAAAGATGATTAGGTAAGAGAATTTCAGGATTATAATTTTTTTTGTCCAAGTTGACAATGCGAATGTTTATTTACCTAAAGTTGGATCCCATGTTCAATACCTCCCCATGGGGTTTGAAGATAATAGGTAATGGAAATTGAACGACATATAAATAAAATAATTTATACATCAAAAAATCAGTTCTATATATTATAGTAGTTCTTGCTTGAGTAATCTTTCAATTTGGCATTCAATTCTTTATTAATAAAGTTGTTTTGCTTAGTAGGGAGTACAATAATTTTGTAATCGAATAATAGGAGAAAACATATTCACAATATAATTTATTTGAATAAATAGATGTGTGTAAAATATTTTAATAAGAAACTAGATTTGTAATTATAAAATATAAAACTATAACTTAAATTTGTGAAATTACTTTGTATTTTTTTCTCTTATGTATATAGAGAAAGACTAAACCAAGTTTAGAGTTAAGAAAATAAACCATAAAATAAAGAACAATATCCCCTTCCAAAAATGTCTCCATGTTAAAACAACATTAACTTTCTTGTATACCAAGACTATTGTTTTTCATATACAATTTATGACAAGCATGCTATTGGCACTCGGATATGTAGATGAACTTGGAGTAGGATATGTTAATGAACTTGGAGTAAACTCTATTTATGTTAATCAATATTCTCTTTATTTATATCTATGCTAGATAGATAGTACTTGAATGTATTTAAAATATCTTCTTTGAGTTACATTCTCATTTCATGCTTGTTTCGAAGGATTATTAATCACCAAAGGATTTTCACCCCCAATTTCCTATTTCAATGTCTATAACAAAATTTTTATATATGCGAACAAATTATGGGGAGCCAACTCTGGAGTGGAGGTGGGGTGAGTGCCTATGTTTGCTGCATTGTCAATTTGTCGGGCTCCTTCAGCTGAGTCGCTGCCCCCACTTTCTCAAGCATCCTCCATGCTTTTGACTAGAAGACCCACCATTTTCCTAGGCTATGGGGAGGAGGAGCGAGAGAGACTGGATTTTTGAGGCCGCTTCCTAGTGCCAGAGCAGGAATGGTTGTGCTGAATCTCCGAAAGACGAATTGAGAGCTGTGCTGAGAGCATCTGGATGTTAGAGACCTTTGGCGCGTCCACCGCCACAGAGAAGGTCACTATGTGCTCCGCCATGGCTACAATTGGAGGGTGGGAGGGAGAACCTCTGCCTCCTCCCCACGAAATTGCATGCGGTGGCGACGAGGCATAGCTTCATTGGATTGCTAGGGGTGTAGAGTAGGGAATGATTATGCAGAGGGAGGTTGAGGAGCAGAGGGCGAAGGAGCAGCAATGTGAAGGGCAGAGGCAAAACTAGGGTAGACAGAGCTGAGTGCAGAAGCTTGCAGAGCAAGACGGAGAGAAAAATAGAGGGAGGCCCGGATCGAATGCGGGAAGGAGTCATCTCTATTGGCCATAAAAGGCTAGAGAATGAGACATGGTGGTTGAGGCGGGAGTGAATGCGCAGTACGCTGGAGTGAATGCTTCAGGTGTTGGGTATTGAATGAGGCCAGTACCCTACTAGAGGAATTTATGGCTCTCACGCTAGAGGCCGGTGCAGCCCCAAGGTGAGGCCAACTACGTAGTTGCGGAGGGACCATGTGGCCTTCCAACTTTGCACGTTTAATCACACACATCCAGGAAAATTGGAGTAATGTTATTCACAAATGTCTACCTATATACATTTTTTATTATTATTAATTTTAAATATAAATTGAAAATTAAATTAAATTTTACAATTAAACGTTAAAAAACAAACCATTACAAATGTGAAAAGTATTGACTATCATTTATATATAAGTTTATATACAAAATTTACAATTTATTTTGGCTTCATTAAAATAAAGATTTAAGATCAAGCTGCAAAATGGAAGTACAAAATGAAAACGGAATGTTTGAGAGATGCTTGACTAAAGGAAATAGTTCTCATTGGTTACTTTGGAAAAGTTCCAAAAACTCTCAAAAATCTCACCACCACCGGAATAATCCTTGTTGGTAGTGGGTAATGAGGAAATTAAATGTAGCTACAGAATTATAATCGAAGAGATTCATAAATTGTGAATATAAGAAAGAATTAGTTCATTTTCCTCCATTATCACGGAATCAATGTTTAATGTGTGAGCTCCATTCATATATCAGATAACTGAAAATTGACAGAATTAATTTCACAATCACCGCTGCTTAGTGTGACAAGAATGAAACCTGCAGCCATCAAACCATTTATTATAAAAATGTCAAAGCTTGCATGGTTACGTGGATTTCCATTACTTATAATGTAACATTCCGTCATGATTTGGGGAATAATCCCATATTCTTAGCACAAATTGACTTTACGTTATTTAAGTTCACACCTCTTTTAATCATTTTCATTTGTCTGGGTTGTTTGGTGTGGAGGGATGTGCGTGGCAAAATAAAACATATTTTGTTTTTCGATGAATTATCCCACATTCCTTATATCCCCATATGAATGGCCCGTCGTAATGTTATGTCAAAGTTTGGGGAAAAGTTCCACATGACCTGCACTGTGAGTGTTAAAGTTTGGGGAAAAGTTCCACATGGCCTGCACTCTGACCGTTAAAGTTTGGGGAAAAGTTCCACATGGCTTGCACGTTTAGTGTTAGTCTTGTGGTTTAATAAGGAAATTGTATTTTTTAATAAATTTATAAATATATCTAAGGTCATATGTATTAACTATATATAATGAATTAAACAATTTTTGTGGAGGCCCATTATGAATTAAACAATTTTTGTGGAGGCCCATTATGATTTGCTTTATGATATATGAAAGTGATATATATATATAACAAAAAGGTGGTAAGTATGGAGTTATGTGAGTTATATGTATAGAATGATAGGTTAGTTTTATAATCATAAGATTACACTTTTAATGTATATTAATTTTATTTGTCATTACTCTCTGCCATATGTGTTAATATATTATTTACAATGTTTATTAATGGTACAATATAAAAATAAAATATATATCATGTGTGTTTAAATTAAAATATATATCATGTGAGTTTACATTAGTAATATTTAAAATTAAGTGTAATATTAAATTTATATATTTATTTATTATTTTAAATTAAAATCATTAAATTTATTTATATTTACGAAGTTTATAAATTAATTAATATATATATATATATATGATTAATTAATAATTTGTTTTTTAACTAGTGCAGCAAGTGGTGAAGAATAGCCAAGCAATAATCAATCATATAAGACTTTAAACGACACAATTAAAGGTGTTACTTGACTAGTGTTGATATGGATGCAAAAGTAACCATCAAGCTAGCACAACAATAAACACAACAACCAAGACATGATCCACACTAGAGAAATCATAAGTTACCCAAATGCCCATAAAGAAGGGGGTTTTCAAAATGCAAAATGGAGGACCCCCATGATTTTGTTGAAAAAATAATTATCGAGGGTTGTGGGCAACAACACATAACTAATAACAAAATATAAACCTACAAAAGAATTTAGAGGATGTGAGAGAAGGAATGTAATAAGTAGGAAATCAAAAGATGAACCATTTTGTATTAAAATTCAATATTTGATATATGAAGTGGATAATTTATTTGCCTACTAAGGGACAAGGACTTGCATTAATTTTGTAAGTAGTAACCACTAGTAGGTTTGCATATTTAAATTTTTACAATGATAAAAAACACATAAACAATGGTAAGCATAATTCCTAGTAAGTGTATTTATTTACATCTTGTTCCTATCCACTTTTAATGCAAATACTTGCTTATCTAAAAATTATAGCATAATTATCGCGATTGCATCCACTAAAAATCATAGCTTAAATAGTGTAGTTGCATCCAAAAATTATAGGAAAAAAAATCTGAGGCAATTATCCACATAGTATTGCATTTGCAAAGGCTACAATAAGACTTTCAAGTTATGGTTCAATAAAATGTTTGAATAACATTTTTTTCAACACTATTGAAAAATAAATATTTTTTTCCAAAGTTAAACATTATAACTTGCATTGGTTAGTGTTAAACTAATAGAGGTCAATATGAAAATATTTTAGTAGAGTCTACCTTGGCAGGAACTAAAAACTTATGGAAGTTATCCATTAGTGAGTTACCATAACTAGTTGCTTTGAGAAGTGCTCTTCAATCCAATATGAGAAAGATGTTGTCCCATAACATTACATTAAACGAAATAAAATAATATCTACATTAGAAAAAGATTAAAAAATCCTAATAACAAAAAAATCTTTTAATATAGGCTATAAATAAAATAGTTCACCATAAATAACATGGTTCATTGTAAATAAATTTATATAGAGACCATTATAGATTCATCTTAAGCACGAGATAGAGATGAAATCTTTTCATGTGCAAACCTCTTTTAGAGTGCAGAATTTGAAAACAATTCTCTCTGTGTATATATATATATATATATATATTCTCTCTGTATATATATATATATATATATATATATATATATAATGTGTATAATTACTTAATATATATATTTTTAACTTTCATTTATCTTTTTTATTTAGACATTGAATATATATATATATGAACATAAATTAGTTAACATAGATTTTTAAATACTTTATTTAAATCATGTGTTGAAATATTTTTGAAATATTTTTGAAATGTATAAGGTTTAAACATCTCACTCACACATTTTTCTTTACTTATAATTACTTTATCTCTTGTTAAATTTCATAAGAATATATATTACATCATGTGGATATCTAAGCCTCAGTGGAATATTTTTACCACATTGAGTTCTAATATCAACAACAAATCGAGTGATCATAGTGAGTGTTATCACTAAGCTGGAACTAGTTGGGTTGTGTCAACCTCCAACCCAACATAACTATTTCAAACCACTTTTGACTGGAAGTTATCACTTCCAATCAAAGAGGGCTCTCTTAAAGAAAACAATGGAATACTCAAGATAAAATATATATTGTAGATTTTTGCAGGTGGAAGAGTGGATGATGGCTACCATTGGGCATGGAGTTAGCTAAAGAAATTCAATTACTAGAAAATTGCATCCATGGAAGTTGAGGCAAATTGGCTTAAAACATAACTTTTACAACAAGACATAGAATATGAAGGAAATTGGAGCATAAAGTTATGAATTCCAATTAATCATAATACCATGAAGCTGATGACAATATACAAACTAAAGAGAAAAAAATACATAAGCCGAGAAGAATCTCAGGTTTTGCAGACAATCTGTTGTAAACTATGTATTAGCTTCATAGGGAAAAATTACATAGTAGCTCCTTCATAACATTCAACCATCAACAAAGTGAAAAAGTCCACCATATATAGAGTGAGGCCTCCATACAATAGTCTTCCACCTGGGTTAGACTCAAATTCCTACCTAAGATACCTATTTATAGTATAATTACATAACATGGAGACTTTCTAGGGATATTTTCTGTTTGGTAGAATTTGTACACAAAAAGGAGTCTATCACCATTTAATAACTTCAACAAACTTTGCTAATGATACTTATAGAATATAACAAACTACTAAGGTGTTGGATTGTTGATGTGTCATCGTGCCATGTGGATGATGACCTGTTGAACTGTTGAGCTAGACCTCAAGTCGAATTTCAAAATTTTTGCACAAATCTCTCAAGTAAAAATTTTGTAAAATAGGCCTCAAAGATAAGTGTGTATTTTCCAAATCTTGATGGTTGTGCAGAAACTGAGAGAGGCTTTTGTAAATGAGCTTGTTCTAAAGAAAAAACTCCTTTATATTTCCAAAATTACTTTCCACTTGGTTATAAAGGGAGCTTGAAGTTGACTCCTAAAATAGTCATTTCCAAAAATTCGGTAGAAAAATTTGGTAGAAAATACAAAAAAAATTCTTTATGAAATTTATTTGAATTTTCTGGTTGTTCCATGGTCTTCTTTGAGGTTAATTAGTTAAATACATGCCTTTATCCCTCATGTTTCTAAAATTTTAGCTAGTGTTTACCTCCATGGAAAGCTACGACACTTCCGTAACAAATTTTTTCCTTCAAGCTTGGGAGTTGCTATGAAAGTGCCTAGTTTCTGAGATTTTTTTGTCCTTTCAATATTTTTGCCTCAAAAACACTTATAAAATCCTATATGAGCCTACTAATACCCTATATGAGGTTTTATGTTGAGCAGTGGAGTCACCATGAAGCTTTGATCTTTTGAATCTTTTGAGATTAGAGTCGCCAAGGTAATATCACAACCTTAAAAAAAAAACTGTGATTTCCTGCTACCCTCAGGAAAAAAGAAGAGACTCAAATAAAATTCGGGAAATGGAGCTTTTTGGCTCCTGGCAAAGGCACCAAAATGTTATCACTAAGTTAGAACTAGTTGGGCTATGTGAAACTCCAACCCAACAAAACTATTTCAAACCACTTTTGACTGGAAGTTATCACTTCCAATCAGAGGGATCTCTCAAAGAAAACAATGGAATACTTAAGATAAAATATATATTGAAAATGGATAACTCTGTACTATTTTTATGTGATTTTTGCAGGTGGAAGAGTGTATGATGGCTATCATTAGGTATGGAGCAAGCTAAAGAAATTAGATTACTAGTAAATTGCATCCATGGAAGCTGAGGCAAATTGGCTTAAAACATAACTTTTATAGCAAAACATAGCATATGAAGGAAATTGGAGCATAAAGTTAAGAATTAAAAGTAATCATAATACCATGAAGTTGATGACAATATACAAACTGAAGAGACAAAAATTCATCAGCCAAGAATAATCTCAGGTTTTGAAGACAATCTGCTATAAACTGTGTATTAACTTCATAAGGAAAAAATACATAGTAGCTTCTTCATAACATTCAACCCTCAAAAAAGTGAAAAATTCCACAATATATAGAGTGATGCCTCCATACAATATCCTTCCACTTGGGCCAGACTCTAATTCCTACCTAAGAGACCTATTTCTAATAGATTTACATCACATGGAGACTTTCTAGGGATATTTTCTATTTGGCAGAGTTTGTACAAAAAAATGAGTCTATCACCATTTAATAACTTCAAAAAACATTGCTAATGATCCTTATAGAATATAACAAACAGCTGAGGTGTTGAATTCTTGATGTGTCATCATGCCACGTGGATGCTAACCTGTTGAGCTGGACCTCATGTCAAATTTAAAAATTTCTGCACAAATCTGGCTAGTAAAATTTCTGTAAAATAGGCCTCAAAGATAAGTGTGTATTTTCCAAACCCTGATGGCTGTAAAAAAATGAGAGAGGATTTTGTATATGAGCTTTTTATAAAGAAAAAACTCCTTCAGATTTCCAAAATTTCTTTCCATTTGATCACAAAGTGATATTGAAGTTGACTACTAAAACAACCATTTCCAGAAATTAGGTAGCAAAATTTGGTAGAAAATACCAAAAAAAACCTTTATGCAAGTTATTTGACTTTTTTGGCTGTTCCAGGGTCTTCTTTGAGGTTAATGAGTTAAATACATGCCTTGAGCCCTCCTGTTTCTAAAATTTTAGCTGATGTTTACCTCCAAGGAAACCTACATCACTTCCGTAGCAAATTTTTGCCTTCAAGCTTGGGAGTTGCTAAGGAAGTGCCTAGTTTCTGAAATTTTTTTGTCCTTTCAATATTTTTGTCTCAAAAACACTTATAAAAGCCTTTATGACCCTATTAATAGCCTATATGAGGTTGTATGTGACCAAACATGTTGATTAGCCATAGCATAAGCAAAATTTGTGATTTTACCATTCTTATGGAGTAGCATCAATTTTAGAGACAATCTTGAGACATTTCTTCATAAGCTCAACGTATATCATTTCTATTTTTGCTTCTAAATCTTTGACTTTGCCCTAAAACCTTCTCCTGTCTACTTGTAAACATTTGTTCCACATACCCTCCTTTATACTGTTTCCTTTGAGTTGCCATGGCTCCAATACATATTGAACAAACCCTCCCCTGACACCTACAAAAAAATTTTAGGGACAACACATTGACCATTGACACTAATATAATCTACCCTAAGATAGAAATATAGACTCCAATGCTAACATAACGATACTAATACAACTAAAGAATCTCACAAGGATGAGATAAGAGCGTATTTGAGACAATAAATCAGAATGAAAACATGAAAAGGGAATATGATGACCGAACAACATGCGTTTCAAAAATGATGGAAAATGAAAATAGAAAGCAATCATGACCCAATATGATCTGACCACCTCTGACCATACATTTTTAAATACTCTGTACTGTTTCCCCTACCGTTAGTAGAAAAACCAACTTCCGTAGCGAAAACTGTGTGGAGAAGACAAATTTGCTACAAAAGTGTCAGGAAGTTCTATAGAAAATCCTTACCTGTTTTAACTAGATTTGCTGCGGAAGTGTGTAAAACTTTCAAACTCATAATTATGACCAAATCAGCTCATGGAGGATGAAACTTTGGACTTTCGCTTGATAATGACTCACATAAAGACTAATAATGACATTTCAAAATCACTAAAGGACCTTTATACATGTGAAATTTTTCTTTAAAATCAAAAATTTGAAAATCCTATTGACTTAACCTAATTTACTCATGACTCAAAACAAATATAATGGTTATCTTGGATAAAAATGGCTCCAATGGGGATGTTGCACCCATGTGGTGCAACAAATAACCAACAACTCCAGTGCCTTATCCATTGGGCAATTCCCCAACCACTTGTCATATTCTTCAACCTCCATTCGACCCTTGACATGATCTTGAAGAAAAAACATTGTAGAAACCGAAACTTGCGACTACAATCTTCAAACTAAATGCTGAAAGAGATGCTTTCCTGACAAGCTTATTTATGTACCAATAACCCTACTCTAACATCTAAAAATCCACCTATTTAACTCAAGAAATATGAAACCTCCAGTGTAACTAGTCAAAGAGTTGATCCAACACCTGTGCTTCTTGATTGTGCTTTAAAAAAATCAGAAGTGGATCATCTATTAGCAACCCAGAATAAAAATTGAATCAATACTCCGTAAAAAACACAAAAATTGTCTTGACTAATGACTACAACAGACTTACCATTGGATCTTGGAAACCATGAAAAAACTCCTCTTTTTGATGAGTATAACCATGAGGGCTAAATTCATTCATAACTGATGGCTTATTTTGTCCTATGTATTCAATTCCAAGAACATCATCAAATAAAAATGCAACAACAGATTTGTCTCCCCTTTCGTGTAAATCAAAAAAACCATCCATGCATCCTTGAACATCTTCAAACATGACATCCATATTTTGTGTATCAAAACTAATATTCTTCTTATCAAATAAATCAGATATAATCTTTGGTATTTTTGCTGGATGTCTGTTATATTGATTCTGAACACTAACAACTACCATACAACCAACTTTATGCATATCATCCATGTCATTTTGATGATCCCCAAATATAATAGGTAAAACCTGTATATTCAGCTCTTTATATAGCTCGGGCTTACCTAAAAGTGAACTTTCATCGCATGTTACCTCACTGTTCAAAATTTTCATGTATGTATTTTCAACAACCAGATCTTGAGGAGTTTCTTCTTGAAATAAATCTCAGAAAAGGAATGGGATGAAAATAATTTGAATGATTTGGCACATATCTTTAACTGCATATAGATTTACAAGGCGGAAAATCCTCATAAATTTCATGTAATATGACTTGACTGTCAAATTGCTGATCTATTTCATCTTCAAGAAAATAAGACACATATGATTGTTGGAAAATTTCTTGATCATCATGACAACTAGCTTGTGAAGAAAATTCATAAAAAATTCATAAAGTGCCACTAATATCTCCTCATCATCCATAAATTCTACATCATCATCAATACTTTTAATATATTGAATGAAACCTTTCCAAATATTACATATTCTTGAAACAGTGGTGATGAAGGATGTTACTTCCCATAATGTCCAAAAAATATTCTATGGAAATCTTTAAGAGAAAAGAAGCTTCCTGATTTCAACCCTTCATACCATACTCTAGCTTTTTCTTCTAGGGTAGCCATAAACATCTTCATGAAACAATCTTCAGAAAACTCAACCCTCAGTCTACATACATGTATATGTAATTTAACCAAATACATACTAACATCATCTTTCTTTTCATATTTGAACATGGGAAGATGGGTTGACCAATCAACAAAAGGCATAGGATTTGGAAAACCATAGATGTGAGACTGATCCATAAGAGCATACCTAGGATTTCTTCTTGCAGTAGAAATCATCTTGGAACTTATTCAAGATACTTATCTTCAGGCAGTGGAGTCACCATGAAGCTTTGAACTTATGAATCTTTTGAGATTGGAGTCGCGAGGGTAATATCACAACCTTCCAAAAAATACTTTGATTTCCTGTTACCCTCAGTAATTAGAATAAAGAGACTCGAAGAAAATCCAGGAAATGGAGCTTTTCGGCTCCGGACAGATGCACCAAAATGTTATCACTAAGCTAGAACTAGTTGGGTTGTGTCAACCTCCAACCCAGAAAAACTATTTCTAACCACTTTTGCTGTAAGTTATCCCTTCCAATTAGAGAGGGTTCTCTCAAAGAAAACAATGGAATACTCAAGATAAAATCTATATTGTAGATCGATAACTATGTACTATTTTTATGTGATTTTTGTGGTGGAAGAGTGCATGATGGATACCATTGGGCATGGAGTTATCTAAATAAATTTGATTACTAGCAAATTTCATCCATGGAAGCTGAGGCAAATTGGCTTAAAACACAACTTTTACAGCAAAACATAGCATATGAATGAAATTGGAGCATAAAGTTATGAATTGCAAGTAATCATAATACCATGAAGCTGATGAAAATATACAAACTGAAGAGACAAAATCACATAAGCCAAGAAGAATCTCAGGTTTTGAAGACAATCTGATGTAAACTGTGTATTAGCTTCATAAGGAAAAATTACATAGTAGCTTCTTCATAACATTCAACCCTCAAAAAATTTAAAAAGTCCACCATATATAGAGTGAGGCCTTCATACAATAGCCTGCCACTTGGTCCAAACTCGAATTCCTACCTAAGAGACCTATTTCTAATAGAATTACATCACATGGAGACTTTCTAGGGATATTTTCTATTTGACAGAGTTTGTACACAAAAATGAGTCTATCACCATTTAATAACTTCAACAAACTTTGCTAATGATCCTTATAGAATATAACAAACTAATGAGGTGTTGGATTGCTAATGTGTCATCATGCCGCGTGGATGCTAACTTGCTGAGCTGGACCTCAAGTAAAATTTCAAAATATCTACACAAATCTAGCTAGTAAAAATTATGTAAAATAGGCCTCAAAGATAAGTGTGTATTTTCTAAACCATGATGGTTGTACACAAACTGAGAAAGAATTTTGTAGATGAGCTTGTTATGAAGAAAAACCTCCTTCATATTTTCAAAATTCCTTTCCATTTGGTCATAAAGTGAGCTTGAAGTTGACTACTAAAACACTCATTTCTAGAAATTCGGTAGCAAACTTTGGTAGAAAATACCAAAAAACACATTTTTTCAAGTTATTTGACTTTTCTGAATGTTCCATGGTCTTCTTTGAGGTTAATTAGTTAAATAAATGCTTTGAGCCCTCATCTTTCTAGAATTTTAGCTGGTGTTTACCTCCATGGAAAGCTACATCACTTCTGTAGCAAGTGTTTTCCTTCAAGCCTAGGAGTTACTACGGAAGTGCCTAGTTTCTGAGATTTTTTTGTCATTTCAATTGTTTTGCCTCAAAAACACTTATAAAATCCTGTATGAACCTACTAATAGCCTATATGAGGTTGTATGTGACCAAATATGTTGATTAGCCATAGCATAAGAAAAATTTGTGATTTTACCATTCTTATGGAGTAACATCAACTTTAGAGACAATCTTGAGACCTTTCTTCATAAGCTCAGCTTATATCATTTCTATTTGTGCTTCTAAATCTTTGAATTTCACCTAAAACCTTCTCCTGTCTACTTGTAAACATCTATTTCACATACCCTCCTTTATATTGTTTCCTTCGAGCTGCCATGGCTCCAAGATGTATTGAACAACCCCTTCCCTGACACCTGCAAAAACATTTTAGGGACAACAAACTGACCTTTGACACTAATATAATCTACCCTGAGATAGCAAGATAGACTCAAATACTAACAAACCGATACTAAGACAACTAAAGAAAATCACAAGGATGAGATAAGAGCGTATTTGAGACAAAAAATTGGAATGAAAACGTGAAAAGGGAATATGATGACCGAACAACATGCGTTTAAAAAATGATGGAAAATTACAATAGAAAGCAATCATGGCCCAATATGCTCTGACCACCTATGACTATACATTTTTAAATACTTCGTACCATTTTCCCTACCTTTAGTAGAAAAACCAACTTCCGTAGCGAAAACTGTGTTGGAGAAGATATATTTGCTACGGAAGTGTGAGGAACTTATGTAGCAAATCTTGACTTATTTTAACTAGATTTGTTGCGGAAGTGTGTAAAAATATCAAACTCGTAATTATGACCATATCAGCTCGTGTAGGATGAAACTTTGTATTTTCCCTTGATAATGACTCACATAAAGACTAATAATGACATTTCAAAATCACTAAGGGACCTTTTTACATGTGAAATTTTTCTTTAAAATAAAAAAATTGAAAAGCCTATTGACTAGTTAACTTAATTGAATCATGACTCAAAACAAAGTTATTTTGGATAACAATGAGGTTGGGATTATTGACGTTTTATAATGCTTTTAATTAAAACTAACTAAACATGTCAACTTCATGTTGGATACAGAGTGAATCACACATCTCCCTCATACTTTGTTGTAGAATGGGCCTCTGAGCGCAATAAAGTAATTGTAGTAGAAAAATTCTTTCTACTTTTTAGTATGAGGGAGATGTGTAATTCCTTCATTGAAAATTTTAATAATTATATTGATATTTGGAATAGAGCTTCCATAAATTTTAATTGAATTTTCAATAATTATTAGGTAAATGATAGGGATTTAACCTCCATGCAATATTCTAGAATATTCTTTGTAGCATTCACAAATCAAATGTTGAGATTTATCTCCAAAGTAGTTATGTCCTTTTTTTCCCTTATAATGAAATTGAGTAACTAAAAAAATGTTATATGAACAAGTGCCTTATGAAGTGACATGTGGTTTTTTGGGCATGTGGTATTGATAAGTCACAGTATTGACCCATGGTATTGTAATGAATGAGAGTGAACCTAAATGGTTAAAAATCTTGTTACATGATTTTTTAAATGCATATATGTTTAATTTATATTATTTGTTTTAGTAATTAATAAGAATAATAATAAATTTAAATAAAGTTTCCTAATTTTTATGATTTTTTTTAATTTTATCAACGTGAGATGTATCATGAAATAAATGTTTTGATATTTATTATGGATTGATGCCTATCGGGTTCAACCATTTAATTTATATGGTTGTGCTAGTTATTTATTACTATTTACATGGTTGTGCTAGTTAGATATATATCTAACCAATAAAGATCCATCTTAAGCCTAGAAAGTTCTCAAAGTGCAAACGCTTTTTGAATTTTTCACTCCAAAATATGTTTGCACCTTGAGAGATTTCATCCCTCTCAGCACCTGATAAATATGAGCTTAAGGAATCTATGTTGGTTCTTTATCAGTTAGAATACCTTAGTTTTGATATCTCATAATAAAATTTACTAACCATATAGAAATTGTTTAATGTAATTCACTTAGCATGTACACAAGACTAGATTGACTATAATATGACTATCTATTACAATCTAATAAGTTCACCAAAAGAGATCATTTGATCAAAATAATATTTCATACCATATTTTTGTATCACATATCAATTTCATTTCATGTCAAAATCATAGAACTTATATTACAATAGCTGGGATATAACTAAACGGTTTTCCATTTCGGTGGAGGAAGATTTAATTGGAACCTTACATTAGATAAGATTTTGAGTTGACATAGATCTTTTTCTCATTTCAACGATGCCTCAACATGTAAGGCCTGATTACAATGGCGTGATAATATCCTATGGTTTTTTTAATGTACTTAATAAAAAAGAAACAATAAAACATGAACAATATTCATATAAATATAAGCGTGGAAAATTAAATACAAGTGACAATTAGATTAAACATAAAGAATATAATCCTTGTACTAATAATTCTAAAAGAGAGAGAAAGAATGAGATTATTTGAGGGTAACTTCCTGTGAGTGGAGCTCTAGTATACTATTAATTATTAACAAAACATTATATAGTTTCATAGCTCTATAAATAATTTATTGCTAGCAAAACCCTGAGTACTTGTGATTGAATTGTTAATGAGTATCGACTACCTAGTTGGCCATATTTAATGAAGATTACCATTTTATATTAAGTAACACCCCACTAATTATCTAGTGGGAAATATTCCAAGAAGTTGGCCTCAGATAATAATTGACTGACTTCTTAGTACAATAAGGTAGGGAGACTAGGGTAGAATCCTAACATGTTAACCCCCATACAAAAGTAGTCACATTGTCCTCAAGATGGAGGTTGGAAATAGTTGTAAATGTGATGTTTTTTCTAATGGAATATTCAATTACATGTCCTTCAATTGTATTAGGACTTCTTGGCTAATGAGTTGGCATAGTTGGAACTCTCTAATGGCTAGTGCTACTTATGGTTGTGGCCAAATATATCCTTCTTCATTAAGTTTTGGAAGGTTATTTTGAACATGGTAGGGCAACTCTATGACCTTCTTCAACAAAATATAAAAGGATAGAAAGGGTAGGAAGAGCCTATATGTAGGAAACCTAATGCACTAGAGGATCTTCATAAAATTTTGATGCTAGCTTATGGGGCCCTTTGTCTTTGAGAGAACTCTACTTATAGGGATAAATATTAAAAAAAACCTTATCCCTTTCTACAAAAGAATAGTTGAAGAAATCTTTGCCAAAATGCTACTTCATTCTATTTTGATCCACAACCAAGTTATGAGGATGTGTGAAAATAAAAACCTCTCTATTGTTCTTGAAATTTACTTCTAGAACCTAAAATGTTCTTGGTAAATATGAAGCTATTGAGGGTGGTTTTTCTTACAAATAGTTTTATATCATCACATTTTTATAACGCCATGATAACTAGTATTATAAAACCATTCTATAAGGGGTATACATAGTTTACATTAGTGTCTCCTATAAAATGCAACGAATATATTCCAAAGCACTTGCTAACCACTAATGTTTGACCATCAACCGAGGGATGATAAGTTGTGCTCATTTTCAACTATGTGTATTGTGATTTAAATAGTTCATGTAATAATTTGATGATGAATGTGGGATCATGCTTTGACCCAATTGAAGAAGAATCAACTTTAAAAAAGAAATTTTACTCAACGTTAAGCCAATATTTTGAACTTGTATTAATCCACAAACCTGTATTCTCATGCAGTCAAGAGATTAATGTTTTGTTTGTATATAAAGTAATATTTGGTATGATTTCTAGGAGGAACATCCCAACAACCACAACCACTATATGGGTTGATCTCTTCTTCTAAATTCTACAGTTAAGATTGTAAAATAATGGGCATTTACTTTGCCACTATAACCAATATTTACAAATAGTTGTACAATATTGTCTCTTTAATGCTTCTTTATTATTAATTTTAGTGCACCATAGACAAACTATTAGTTCATGTATCTACCTTGTTGACAACTTCTCTAAAAACAAATACCAATGGATTAAACATTCCTTTTACATGAACAATGCGAATTGACACAGAGTTGTAGCCGATTATAATATATGTTGTTTCTTCAGATCCTCAGACCTATACACAAGAATATTCAACTACTCACTCACATAACCTAACGAAATCCATTTAATTCATAGAAATTAACATACATCATTCAAGGAATTCAACAATCACTCATTAACCTAGAAATATGTACAGTATTGAATACAATCTGATCTTCCTGTCAGCTAGATTTACATAGTTGGCACTTAGTCAGACTTTTGGATATTTTATTTTTCTCATCCTTTTTGGATTACTCAATCTCCTTAATTTCTTATTTTATCCTATGTTAAACCTTTTCATAGCCATTTATACAATTTTTTTTTCCCAAGGAAAAATCGTAACTTTTATTAGGAAATAAGAGTTACATGTTGTAGATGCATGAGCATATGCAAATCGACAAGTAACTGCAATATAGATAGTGCTGTAAGCATACAGAATAAATACATCTACGATATGTGCGAGTGTTTACAAAAATATATAAAATAAATTCTTCAAAAATAGACAGTTGGAGAATATACATATATATGCTATAATAAAAAATGTGTGAGGATGTTCAGTAATCCTGTCTATCGGGGGTCGACCCCCCGTCCATGTGCAGGAACAAAGGGTTTATGAAAATACTGTTAATAAGCATGTTCATTATGTTCTTGTACCTCCATGTGCGCTTTTAGTAAGTGCGTTGCCTCCTTGGAAATGAGGTCGGAAATGGTGTTCTTCTCCCTCTAAATGTGCCGACATGAAATAGTATCAAAATGAGCTTTGAGCATGAGAGATTCAGCAAATATATTCTGTAATGTATGTGTGTGACATGTCGATAGTTCAGAAAACCAGTCAATGACAATCTTAGAATCCCCGAAAATTTGAATAACATGTATGGCTTTTGTGATTGCGAACTGTAGTAGAAATAGGAGGCAAGATAGTTCAACAAAGTTATTGGTACTGCTGCCTAGTCTAACTTTGAATTTAAATGAGTAATGTGTAGAGAGGTGTAGGATAAAGCCACCACCACAACCATGAATCTGGGCAGACCCATAAAAGTATGCCCAAGGGAGTGTGTGGTCAATGAATTCAGGGGTGATAATGTGGGGGCAAGGAAGAGGAGGGTCATCAGGGATAAAATGGTAAATGGAGAGTATATGAGTAGCGGATGAGGGCCAATGCTGAGGGGAGTCACAAAAAATTTCCTGATTGCGGGCTATCCAAATGTTCCAGTAGATAAGTATGGGGAGGTTTCAAAGCTTGATGGGATTAACAACATTCCACCATTGTTCCTAGGCCTTAGTAAGAGAGATGCCAATCCAACGCTGATTAATCTGAAGGGATGAGGAAACAATAGTCCACAGATCAAGTGCAGCAAAGCAATGGAGAAATAGATGATGGGCATATTTCGCCGCAGAATGGAAAAGGGCACACTTGTGAGGTCCATAGAAAGGTATTTTCTGTAAATTAGCACCAATGGGGATTTTGTCAGTGAGAATGCACCACATGATAAATTACGCTTTGGCTGGTCCTTTAAGTTTCCATAAATGGCGCCACCAAGGAATGAGAATATCAGGTCAATTGTCCCAGTAGATATGAGAGTATCCTTATTTTGTTGTGTATTGACCCCACTTATAAATAGTCCATCTGATTTCATCCTCGCAAGCCTTTAATCGAACACGAGATTTAGTCATAGCTTCAAGGAAGGCATTCCAGTTTACAATCCACTGTGGCTGAATTGCTAACTCCCAGTGATCCATCCATCCTTGTGAGAAAATTGTAGATCGTTCCTCCAGGGAAATCTGGTTAAGTGTCCTGTATCCTGCTTGATGGAGAGATGATGTGAGGGCCTGTGGGAGGAGATGGGCATTCCCGCTCCCAACCCAGGAATCAAGACCAATCTATATCTTGCGGCCATTTCCAATTTTCCAGGTCAGGTCATCCTTGATGTGTCTGACAACAGAAATAATCGTGTGCCAAATAGTAGAGGACGAAGAGTGGATTTCAAGAGGAGTCTGAATCCAGTCAGAGGGGGAGAGCGGATATATATATTTTAGAGTTGTCACTCTTGTCCAAAGATTGTTCTTGGTCAATAAGGACCACTCGAGCTTGGAAGCAAGTGCAGTAGCAAAAGTAGGCAGATATTTGATGCCCTAGCCCCCCCATCACTTAGGTAATGTAATATGGGACCAATTAGTCCAGGAAAATGTGTGTCCCTCTTTCATGCCCAGCCAAAGAAAGTGCCTAAAAATTTTCTGAATTTTGTGAAGAATGCCTTTTGGGATCCATGTTAAAGACATCCAATAAATAGGAGTGGCCTCCATAACAACTTTGATCAGAGTAAGGCGGACAGCTCTAGACAACCATCTATGGCACCAATTGTTCAACCTATTTTCAATTTTGGAAATGAGCCAGTTCCAATCAACAATTTTATAATTCACAGGTTTGAGGAAGAAACCCAGGTATTTCAATCCATCCTCAAATATGATGAGATTGAAGGGAAGTCTCTATTGTGCATAGAAAATATCATGAGGAGAACATCCATGACAGGTCATAGTGGATTTTAGATTGTTGCATTTTATACCTGTGGTAGTACAAAAAAGAGTCAAAATATCTTTGATTAGCGTGGTGTCGCTAAGGGACCCATTAAGGAAAAGAATGATATCATCTACAAATAAAAGATGAGTGAGAACACAGTGTGCCGATAATTTGATGCCTTGCAATCTGCCTCTAGAGGATTCATCAATAATACATCTGCTAAGCCCCTCCATAACCAAGAGGAACATAAGGGGCGATTGGGGGCATCCTTGACGAAGTACCCCTTTTTGCATGAAAGAAATTGGTCGTTGCCCCATTGATGAGAATGCTGTAAGATATAGAAGTGATGCTACACATGATCCAATTGATGGTTTGTAAGGGAAAACCCAGATGGGTGAGCAACATATGAATGTAGAGCCAAATTACATGGTCAAAATCTTTGGCAAGATCTATCTTAAGGATCATGCCTTTGATGCATTTGGTATGTATAGAATGTAGGCTTTCTTGAGCAATGCCAATAGCCTCATATATCTGTCTATTCTCCAGAAAAGCAAATTATTCAGGAGATATATAAGTGGATAAAATAGGTTTCAACCGATTAGCAAGAATCTTGGCAATGATCTTACATATGCAGTTACATAATGAGATGGGGCGGTAATCATTGAAAGATGAGGGGTGATTATTTTTAAAAGTGGCATTGAAAGCATCATATAAGTGACTAGATTGGCGCGTTTCTTCCACTACTTCCAATAGATCCTGACCCAATAATTCAAAAAAAGTGAGATAGAATTCCACCGCCCAGCCATCAGGTACAGGGCTCTTGTCCTTATTGAACCACTTAAGGACGGATTCAAGTTCTAGACTAGAAACAGGTTTCTATAAATCATCCACTGCATCATCATCAACATACTTGGGGAAAAGAGATGCCACTTTAATAATTTCAGCCAAGGTGGGTTGAGGGGGAGCCTTGTAGACTTCTTTGAAATGATCAATGCCTTTTCGGGCTAAGTGAGAGAAAGTTGAGGCTTTAGTTCCATCATCATTATCAAGCTCCCAGATGGTGTTAATAGCCTTTCTACCATTTGCATAATGATGGAAATTTTTTGTATTTTCATCCCCTGCATTGATCCAGGTGGCACGACTCCTAAGTCTCCACTCCTCATTTCTGGTACGCAAGATCTTGGATCGAGTGGTTTCCAAGGAGGTGAGTAGTGTCTTGTATGCATCAGTCTCAAAACCACCACCAATAGATGATTCCATCCCATGAATTCGTTGTTCTATGTCATATAGTTCCTCATCCTCAGATCTTTTTTTCACCTTTACCCATCTGATAGTTTCCTTCTTTGTAATGAGGAGCCTGTGTGCGAAGATGGAGGAAGGTGAATTGAGATGTGGTGGCAGAGGAATTCTCCATATATTATTCACCATCTTGATATAGTCAGGATCATGTAACCAAATAGAGCAGAATTTAAAAGGGGAAGACGACTTTTTAAATGCTCCAGTAATCTCCAAAAAGATAGGGGAATGGTCAGAGATGCCTCCAGAACCAATCCATTTCCTGTATGAGCCCAAATTCTGTAACAACCCATCCTTGATGAGAAAACGGTCAAGTCTCTGGGCCACCATTTTATCCCCTTTACGCCTATTTCGCTAAGTTGGAGAGGGGGAAGTAGTGAGTGGATCCACCAGACAATGTGCAGAAAGAAAGTGCTGGAAGTATTCGGATAGTGAATCCGCACGAGAATTTGGCCCCCAAGATTCAAAGATCCCAAGAGAGAAGTTTATATCCCCATCCAATATAATGTTCTCCGGATGCATAACAGATGCATTCAAAAGGGAATCCCAAAAAGATTGTCTGTTGGAGCAGGGGCCGTAGACATTAATAATGATAAAATGCATTTCTAGGGAATCCAAGAATACCTCCATGCCTAGTGAATTTTCCTTTCCCCAAATATTAATGGGATTGATGCAACGAGGATTATAACAAAGGGCCAAACCCCCCGAGTGACCAGTGGCATCAATAGCATGTATCATCCAACCAGGCAGTAAGGAGTTGAGAGCACTAGTAACCAGATCCACTGTACCATGAGTTTCTTGTAGACAGATGCTATCGATATGAGATGAAGAAAAAAGTCTGCGAAGAGCAAGTCTCTTCGCAGGGCTAGCCAGCTCGCGACAATTAAAGGAGAGGAAAATCATTGGAATACCAGAATGGGGGATTGTCTTGCTCTAAGGATCCCATCAATGGAGAGTTGAGATCCAGATGAAACTTCAATTCCGGTGAGGTGAATAGCTTTGGAAATAAGAGAGTGGCGTCTCCGAGAGGTTTATTAAAGATAATATTTAATTCCCACGTGGATCCCATATTTTATGTTGTTTGAATGTTGCACTATTTTAGTGCTATTCTTAGTATTCTAGGATCCCATATTTTACTTTATCTCTATCCATATCCCTTGTTATATATATAATATATATATATATCATTTGCAGTCTATTGTAGACTGTCTCCATATGCTCATTGTATATCCACTTGGTAATATTCCTTATAATTTCCCACAATTCATCAATTTCAAAATCCAATTATGTCTGTTGGTGGTGAATGTGGTTGCTTTGCATATGTTTGCTACAATATTTTTTTTGCGCATATGTTCAAAAATTTTCCTTACTCGTTACCATTCTTTCAATTTTTGTTGCAACCCCATTCAATATCTCTACTTTGTGGAAGCGTCTTACGAATTCTTTAATTTTTTTTCGCATTCCATTAATTGCACCGTGCATTCTTATTCTCACTTTGAGAAATCATATTTCTAAACATTCTAAAGATATTTTAGCAATTTTTTTTTTTTTTTAAATCATCCTCTATGACAACTTATTTTTCTTCATTATTGTCTTCCATTTTTGTAGCTTGTTTAAATTTTTTAATTTCCTCTTTTCTTCTTTTAAGACAAGTTTTTCCACATCCTAATATTCTTGTTGTACATGAAACTCTTTATATGCATGAGTCGCCTCTTCCTATGATTCATCTAGTTCATTGTCTTATATACCCACGAATACATTATGAACCTTCAGATTGAACAAATAGTTTTCAAGGAATTTTAATTCTTCATCTAGTGTATCTGAATGCTCCATTTATGTTAGCAATGCTTCTCATGTTGGCATTGTTTCTATTGGCACTGCTTCTTTTGACATTGACACTATTTTTTCTACTTCTATTGACACTACTACTTCTAATGACGTTCCTACTTCTTCTTTGTCTTTAGTACGTGCATATACACACCCATACAAATTCTTAGTTTTAAAAATAAATATTTTTTTTCCTCAACGGGTCTCTCATTAACATCTTCATCTTATCCAAGGATTCCTCCCTTCTTAGTTTCATATATTTGAATTGCTTCCTCATACTCAGTTGCTATGTGTTTCTTCTCCTCTTTCTCCATCATGTTTCTCCATTTTCATATCAACTTCCTTGTAAATAATTTCACAATAGGACATTTGACCTTCTTCCTTAAATTCCATACACATCTTTTTTCTCCCTCACTTTCCTATAACAACTTCATTAACACACTTAGTCATTTTCATGTCAGCTATCTCTCTATCCATTTCCTCATCCTGGTTTCTACTACTAATTGTTGTGCAAATTCTACAAAAAATATGTGGTTTTCTTCTGAACCCTATAAATGACTATTAATAGTCATTTTCATCTCCTCATTTTCCTCTATTGTGAGCATCTTCATGTTCACTATGAGCTACGAATAGAACTTGTAGTAACAAGTATTTTTCACCCTAATACACAGTACCTCACCAAGATTACCTCTTGAACTCGGTCTTTTGGTATTTCTAGTTCTTCCTCTAGAACCTTCTAATATTCCTTTGCTCTTCTAGGCTACTGTATTCACACTCACATTGTCTTAAGAAATTTACTTTTTCTATTTTTCAAAAATTACAATTGTAAGGGTTCTTTCCACATATGTTGCACTAATTATACTTCTGTGCTACGTCTTTTAGAAAAGTTTCTCTACTTCTACCTCTTTTTGCAAGCTTGTCTGTTCTCTCTGATGACAACTCTTTATGAAATATTTATGTTCTCTTTCTAATTTTTTTTTATCTCCAACCAACTTCTCTATTTCCAACTTGTTTCAAATTATTTTTGTGGTTACTTCCAACAATTGCACCTATACAACTACTCCTTATTTCCTAAAATCGTGAAATCCTCAATCATTTGTAATCTACACATGAACTCACAATCTTCTATAATTTAAAAATCCTCAATCAATTGAAAGGATATCTTAAACCAATTATAATAAATCAAGTACGTAGGAAATGTAAATTTCTTGCTTTAATACCAAATTGATGGCACTAGAATCCCTAATTCCAATCACCCTTTGAAGTACCCTGAACCTTGATTCCAATTATTATACCATTCCTTTAGCTGTGCCACTCTACTAACAAAAATTATAATGATAAAAAAAGAGAGGATTTAATTCTCTTCACCACCCATTCCAATAATATTTCACCACATTAAATACTTTACATAATTAATGGTGAAGTTTCAACCCATGCACCATGTGAAAATTACCATACATGCCATACTCAAATTAATCATTCTTAGATTAAAATCCTTTCCATGGTTGACCCATTAAAATTCCAAAACAATCCATGTTTTTATTGAAAACAATTTGTCCATTATTGTTTCAATTTTATGAAAATTATCCAAATGAATGGCAACCAATCCATTCATAAACAACCCATTTTATAAAAGCATCAATGGTTTATAAAAACCACATGCATGTGAAAAATAAATTGTGTGACTCATATGAAATTACACCTAAAATATATTACTCTTTCCAAACCATCTATTAAATGAACCAATATTGTGATCTAGATATCTAGTTAATGGCCAACCATTAGACTTATGATTACACCTGAATATCATTGCAACCAGATACTTTTGAAAACACTATCTCTTAGATTCGACTATCTTGGATCTGGTTTTACTTATGTTGCACCATTTGTTTCAACCTGGATACATTTGAATGCCTAGATTATAGCGTTAATCAGAAAACTATATTTCATGGTTTGAATACAATTTTCATGCTAAAAAACCATTCATTGTTTCGAACTCTCAAATGCATGACAATTTCCCCAATTCATCATAATCCTTTGGATTAGCTGTAACATCATCCCTGAATTGAGTTGTTCCTTCTTCAAATGTTAATTTGGCTTCAATTACTACCTCGTACAAGCACACTTGTTCTTTTTATTTTGTTTTTTAATTGGAGAAGACTCGGCTTTTAAAAAGAAATCTCACTGAGGGATAACTCAAACTTATGAACCTGTATTAATCCTAAAAGTATTCTCCTACAATCAAGAGATTATTGTTTGATCTATATATTTAGTAAAATTTGGTTCTTTCTCAAGGAGTAATATCCCTACAACCACAACCACTATATGGGTTGATATCTTCTTCTAAATGCTATAGTCAAGATTGCAAAACAATGGACATTTACTTTGTCTCTACAACCAAATTTTACAAACAATTGTACAATATTGTGTCTTTAATACTTATTTCTTATTAATTTCAATGCACCACAAACAAAACCATTATAATATCACTTCAATAATTAAGCCTTGGGTAATTCCCATTTAGTGTGTGGCAACTTCACATCCCCCAATAGCAAACAATGATTTCACATATCTACCTTTTTGACAACATTGCTAATAACCATTACCAATGGATTGAAAATTCCTTTTATGTGACCAATGTGAATTGAAACAGAGTTGTAGCTTATTGTAATATATGTTGTTTATTCAAATCCTCAGACATGTACAAAGGAATATTTGGTTGCTCACTCACATGACCTAACCCCATCCTTTTAATTCACAAAAATTAACATACACCATTCGAGAACTTCAATAATCACTCATTAGCATAGAAATTTGTACATTATTGAATACATTTTGATCTTCCCATTGACCAGATTTGCATTTTTAGTCATGTTGGAACCTCAAGCCAGGAGGTCCAACAAAAATGAAAAACTGAAAACCAGAGACTAATTGTAAAAATAAAAACACAAACATCTACAACACCCACACTACATGAATAAAAAACAAAACTAGTAACTTAAATCACCCATCAAATTATTTAAAATAGACATAAGTTATTTCACCTTACATAACACATAACTGTAAATACTATAAAATAAGCACATATGATGCATAAATTTGTATTTTCCATTAACATCAACATGAATTTACATCAAAATAAGAAGCCCTCCCTGCCATGGCGGCAAGAAGGCTACACTGCCACAAAAAATATCCTCACGCAACCCCAAACCCCATGCATAATACTCTCAACAAATACAAACTCAAATCCATGCCTTTCATCCTCCTCAAAACCCTTAACCCTAATACAAAAGATGGAATATTTTATTATTTTCATAAAAATATTTGTAACAACTTTTCCCTCCATCATGAATGCACATTTCAGTTTCGTTTCATTTCATTTTACATGTCATTTTACATTTTCCTTTCACAAGTACATTTACATTTACTTCCCAATTAATCCAATTTCATACATGGGCTCCAATGGGCCCCTGACACAAAATCCTGGCTTGTCCTTGAGCTAGTAGCATGAAGACACCAAGTTCACTTGTGCTACTGCTGTGCTATCCATGTCCTTCTCTAAATCTTGAATTGTTGGCTACTCTCCAACCATACTCTACACTATGCATCCATTTTATGCACTTCTTCCTGTTTAGGCATCCTAGCCTCCTGCTCACAAGACCCCATGTCCTTCCTCCTATTTTATCTACTGCAACCTATATCTAGTCCTTTGCTATTATCCCTTCTTCCATTGTCCCTAACTATTGCATCTGGTACGACTCCTTACATTCTGTCACTTTTCTGTGTTGTTGGAATCTATTGTTGTTCGGGGTCTTTGTTGTAAATATTTTTCTCTCTTTTCTGCCTTTTATTCTTCTCTCGAACAACTGAAAATACAGTGTGCCAACCAGTTTGCACAAGATTAGTTGGAAACACCTGGAGAGATTCTTAATAAATACCTCCTAGATGTTTTGTCCCAAATTTCCCTTCTTCACTGCATGGGTATTTACGACTTATAACACAAAACATAATAAAAATTGAAATTGAAACAAGCCACCACCAATAAACTTTAAATTTTTCTGGATTCTTCACACGATGAGGGAGGCTCCCCTAATACAATTTGTTTCCATAGAAAGACAATTACTAACTTGCATTGTTATTATACCCAACTTATTTTAAGGTTGAAAAATTATACAAAGATTATATTCATCATCTTACCTTGGGGACAAACTACTCTTAACTCAAATTTTGAAATAAGGCTACCAGTGTTCTTTTCTGAAAGGTGAATAGAACTAATGTTAATCTCATGCTTATTCTCATTGATTGACATGACAAAATTTAGGTGGCACCTTTCTCTATATGTCGACCATTACCATGATTATCCTCACTGCCAAACTTCAACGACCTCGCAACCACAAGGACTGATAAGGGGTTTACATGCAATTTTTTACAACGATTTGATGAAGGCATTGACAAACTCAGAACACTCGTGGATAGGACTGATGTTGAAGTTATGTTCAAGACTGAAATCCTCAATAACAAAATCTTGCATGCTGGGCTGAGGAGACACGTAAAATTTCTCAAGAGCTGTGTCGCAGTATTCCTTGGTAGTGTGCAACTACTATCCATGCATCTGAATGTGAAATATTATCTCCTCTGCGTAGTGGTCTTGTGTTTGAAATTGCATGAAAATTTTCCATAGCACCACCTTTAACCTAGTACCACTTAGTGGTTTGATGGCCATCCAGAGCCCGCACTACCAAGTAAAACACCATGCCTGCCACTAGTCGCTCTTGCGTCCTCACCACTCTGAAAATAAAATTTGTGCATTTTTTTTCTTGTTGAATTCATTCAAATAAAAGCACACAGTCAATCAATGAGTTAGGGAAGTCATGGATGGTGCCAACATCAACTGTCCATATTCATTATAGAGGAACCATTCTAGTTTCAACCTGATACGTGGGATTTTAAATTTGGCTATATGGAATCTTTCACATTATACCATTTCCCTTGTTCTTCCTGAAAGTCCTTGTTGTTACAGAAGCAACTTAGAGAAATGACACAACCTCCTCCTAAATCGATCTCCACTACCATTTCACTTTATACTTTCTCTTTTGGGCTTCAATTTTTTTGACATCTATGTTGATGGATCTCTACACATGGATTGGTTTCCTTCCCATCAAAATTCATCAACCTCCATAGTTTGAGTCTGAAACTACAAACCTATTATGAAACTTGTTCCTAGCATATCTCACCAGCAAATTCGACTTCCTCGCTGCAAAATCCTTATCAATGCCACATTTCATAGGGATCATCCTCCATAACTATTAACAATGTGCACAAGTGGCTTGGAAAAGTGCATAAATGAATTGAAATATCCCCACAACCAAGACAAGTGTTATGCGACCAACTCACAAAATATAAGAAAAGATAGATCAACGACATAAAAAATATCCTCTTCGAGGGGGTAACCTCCTTTACATTACATAAATGAAAAATTCTTGGATGATACAAATGAAAATACCTCCTTTTTATGTATATGAGTCTAAGGGGTCACCATATAATGAGTGCCAACCTAACAATAATAATTTAAGGGCACAACAATAACAATAGTGGGTTTCTATGGGGCACAAGAATAACAATATGGGGGATACATGGGAACAATAATAGTAGTAAGGGGACTACACTAACAATAATAAAGGGGCTACACTAGTATTATAGGGACCTAACATGCTCCTTTCCTTCAAAAAAGTGTTGTACTCAATGCTTGAGTAGTTCTGGATGATTCTGTATAAAATTCACATCCCCCCATGTGGGATCTTCAGTGGGTGAGTTCTTCCAATTAATGAGATACTATGAAATTTATCGATTATGTAGTTGTTAGGTTCTTGTTTCTGTGACTGCTTCAGGCTCAAATATAATTTTTCCTTCTTCATCATGTTCTAGAAAAACTGTTTGAACTGGAAGCTTGTCACCAATAACCTTCTTTAAGCATGAAACATGGAAAACTGGGTGTACTCGGGAAGATGCAGATAGCTCCAATTTGTATGCCATAGTACCAATATTTTGCAACACCTTGTAAGGACCATAGTACTTGGGAGATAATTTATTATCCTTCTTAGCTTGCTTAAGGGAAATTTTTCTGTATGTTTGTAGCCATAAAAATACCCAGTCAACTACATAAAAAATTCTTTCACTGCGATGTTGATATGCTTGTTTTTTCATTCGATTATGCACTAGAGTGAGGTTATCTTTTAAGACTTGGAGAACTTGTTGTTGTTGCTTGATGTGATCTTCCGTTGCTCAAAACTTATAATTTTCTCTTAAATATGATGTGATGGATGGTGGATGATATCTATAAAGTGCCATAAATGGGGTCATTTTTGCTGCAGTATGGAGGGAAGTGTTATGCCACCATTTAGTTAGAGTTAACCACTTGACCCATTATGTTTGTTTATCAGATAAAAAGCAAAAAAGATATCCTTCCAAACATTTATTGACTATCTTATTTTTCCCATCAGATTAAGGATGAAAAGATGAGCTATGACCTATTTGAGTACCAAGACAAGAAAATAATTCCATCCAAAAATTTCAAGTGAAAATCATATCTCTTTCACTTACTATAATATTTGGGTTTCCATGAAGCTTTTGAATTGTTTCCATAAATGCAGTAGCGAATGTACTGACTTTAAAATGATGAGATAGTGCACAAAGTGTGCATACTTGGTTACTCTATCAACTACCACCATGATGACACTCATTCCTTCAGACTTGGGTAAACCTATGATAAAATCCATTGAGACCTCCTCCCAATGCTGACTTGGAATGATAATGGTTGTAATAGACTCAGGGTCTTAATTGTCTCAACTTTATTTTGTTGGAAAACCAAACATTCTACCACAAAATTTTGAATATCATATTTAAGTCTATCCCAAAAAAAATCCTTATTGACCCTATGGTAAATTTTTAAAAATATCGAGTGCCCTCCTAAGGGAGAGGTATGCAATTCCAAAAGAATATTTTGCTTTAGTTGGGAATTCTTAAAAATACGTAAGTGATATTTGTACCATAATGAATCATTTTTCCAACTGAATGTATCAAATGTACTAGGATCTTGCTGCAACTTTTGAATGCGTGTCCACCCATGTTCATCATTCTTCCATTCATCCCTTTCTTCAGGCATCCACTTAGTTTGGATAATAGAAATGGCACAAAGCAATGCTTCCACATCCCCATCCTTTCTTCAAAGAGCATCTACAAAAATAAATTGCTTCCATTTTTTGTAGACGATTTCAAAGTCATAACCCAACATCTCTATGACCCATTTTTATTTTTCTTCTGAAGATAATCTTTGTTCCAAAATGTATTTACGACTATCATGATATGTTTTTACCTTGAAGTGTCTTCCCATTAGGTAAGGTCATCATTGCTTTAGTGCATGTAGTACTTCAACATTAACTTCTCACAAATAGGATTGTGTAAATATTTTCCTTTGATTGGACGATTTTCAAAAGAAATGGGTCTTCCTTCATGCATTAAAACCACACCAATTCCATTTATTGAGGCATCACATTCCTCAATAAAGGTTTTTGTGAAGTTTGGCATAGATAAGACAGGTGCTTGGAACATTGCCTCTTTAAGATGTTCAAAGGCCTTAGTTATTTCTGGAGTCTAAGAAAATGCATCTTTCTTCATTAATGATGTTATAATTTCCGCTATTCTCCCATAATTTTAACAAACTTGCGATAATACCTTGTCAATCCGAAACTTCCTCGAAGATGATTTACGCTTGTGGGTGTTATCACTCAGATTTTCCTTGAAGTTGTTGGGAAGAGGAAAGGGGTCCGAGGTAACCACAAACCTACTTTTAGGTACAGAATCTAGCCAATCTGTACCCAGAGAGGGCTCTCTCTGTATAATTTAGCTTTGTTTTAGAAGATATGAGGCTAGTTATAAAGTCCAGGGGTTTTGTTTGAATTTGGGTGGTGGAATTCAATAGCTGATGGCAAGATTGAGTAGTTTAGTCCATTGGGCTAATGGAGTAAAAAAGAATAACTTAACTGGATTAAGTCTCTTAGCAAAAGATAGTTTCATAGGGCAAGATAATCAAACAAGGAACAATTATTGATCTAAAGTGAATGGGATGAACTCAAATGGATGAAGGGCAATTAAGAATCCTTCAACACATTCAAAAGAGGGAAATTGAGTGATTAATAATAAAGAGTAATTAAGTATTCTTTACAAAATAATCAAAATGCTTAAACTAGAAAAACAGGAGCAATTAAGACTTCACTGTTTAAACCAGTTTAGAAGAAAACATTTAGAATAACAATGATTAAAATCAGATTACACTTGAGCACTTTCTGATTTATTCCTTTTCATTAATTATTCAGAAATGAAACACAGCTGATATAGTAAACAAATATAAAGACTTCAACACATAAGAGATAGATGAATTATTGATCCGTAGTCTGACACATGAATCCTGTAAAAAGTATTTCACATCAATTCCTCATCCAGCTAGCCACACAAAATTTCTCCAATAGCACTTTATTCCAAATAGTCGATGTTACAACAAAGTCTAAAAAATCCACCCTTGATACTCCAATTGAGGGAGTATTTATACAAAAAGTTATAAAAAATATCTCATAACAACTTGAGATATAATCTAGGATGACTCATAAGTATTTTACAATAAACTAGAGACAGATGGTCTCATAGATAAGAGAAATGGTAACCGATGTTGTGCTGTTTCCTTCTTCTGAGCATGTGCTAGAGGCAGGCCCTATGATTTGGCTCATTGCTGTCCTCTTTAGTAACTTTGTGCTGGCTGCTTCGTTTAACTGATACTCTTTAACTGCACTGATACTCTTTAACCTCTATTCATCATTTTATCTTTCTTTATCATGACTTACTGAAGTACATAATCAAAAATAAATGTAAGGATAATTTTACAAAAGTTCTAACATGTCTTCCCACCATTTATCTTCCGGTATCCTGGTCCTTTGCAGTTTTCTGAGAGTTTCATCAGTTTCTGTATACCTAAAGAAAGTAGGATGAATAGGGAACAAATGCTTTACTTCATGCTCAAGATAAAACAAAATTTCCAATCTATCATGAAGACTTTTTCCTTTAGGCAATGCTGCTGTTGATGAACTAGTTGAAGTACTGGCCTGATTGTCAGCATGCTTGTCCATTTTTTCAACATAAATTTCAAGGTTAATCAATTTATCTTCTGAAACTAAAGGACTGGGCAATCCTTTATCTAAAAAAATATCAAATCTTTTCAGGAAGGCAGTGATTTCATCTTGCATATCAGAACATCTTCGTTCTAGATTTTGCATCAGAGTTCTTTTGGTAAAAACTATTTTCATTTCCAAAATGGTTCTTGTCTTGTCTTGAATGCCAATTTCTTCAAGTTGATGCTTGCTCTGAGTATTTAGAAAATGGATAAGTTTATCAGCTTCTTCAGGCATGTTTCCCAATTCTTCTCTTACTCTTAGGATTTCTTCCAGAGCCAACTTGACTAAATCATTCTGTTCATGCATTATTTGAATTGAGGGCCAGACATCTTTTATTGACTGGATGATGTTGTCCCAAAGAATTTCATTTATTTCCTTTAAAGGCTTCTCCAATGTGAGATCCTTTTCCAACTTGCTGATCAACTTTTCTAATCTGTTGACCTCTCTTGTTTTATCTGCAACATTCATCTTCGAGAGGTCATATTTCTGTTCCAAAGTGGTGAGTTGCACCTTTGTTCTCTGTAGCTCTGTCACTTGGAGTTTCATTTCCTCCATTTATTTTATTAACTCTTCTGTACTTAAATTGGAAGTCTGCATCTATGACAATTCTGTTGGCTGACTTGTTGGCTGACCTGTTGTTGTATTACCTGCAATCATTTTAGTTGTAGAGGTTGGAGTAATAGACTGCTTATCTTTCAATGCCTTTTCAAGCTCTTTTTCAGTTTCATTAAGTTTTTCATTCAGTTTCAAGAGCAAGTCCATCAATTCTTCTTCAGAATTTTGCTTTATAATTTCTACAGTCTGTGGATGTCTTGAGGCTGGTAACTTCAATTGTTTTCTCAAGGCTGCAATATCATCTTTTTTCTTGATCAAAGCTTCTATACCTTTCACATCCTTGGGATTATGACCCAATCCAATAATGATTTCCTCCAAAGTTTTTATCCTGTTATCCTTATTCTGAGAAGATGCCTTTTCAAGACTTAATTGAGCATTAGTATTTTCCAAAGAATCCTACAATTTCTGGGTCATCATTGATTTATCTGTCAGAGTAGAGTAAATTATCTCACCTATCTGTTTATGCAGCTCAATTTGATCTAAAGGATGAATATCCTTTGCTAAGACTTCAAAATTAGTTCTAATATAATTTGCAGCTGTTTGAGGTTGCTGCACTTTGGGTTTGAAGTGACTCATTAGCATTTTACCTCGTTGAATGTCATACGCTGACATCAATCTTTGTTGATTCTTAGGAGCCATCTTCAAACATTTAATGTACACTTGAAGTCTGAGAGGATCATTTCTGGATTTTATATTTATGAATGTTCTTTTAATGTCCCAGGCATCTTTCACAGGTGGTTTGAAAGATGACACTTCTGCACTTTGCTGCCTTTGCAACTCTTTTCTTTGTAAAGTAGTGGATGTCCCACTGATTGAAATTGTTTGCTGACTACCCAATTATTCTTGTGTTTGAATATCATGGATTTCATGAACAAATTCCACTTCTGGAAGAGGATTCAATTTTTGTCTTTTAACATTAGGCTGTCCAGAAGATCTAGTGACAGGAGTAGCTGCTTCAGCCTCTCTTCTTGGCCTTTTCCACATTAAGAGGAGTTTGTAAAATTGATACTTCTGCTACATTGGTATGAGTAGAAGGAATTTGTACTTGACCCTGTTCTTTAGAAGTTTCAGGCTAGTCTGTCATTGTAAATTTTTCTGTAATTTGGATATCAGCCTCTTTCTCTTTTCCTTTAGATGCTATTGTAGCCAATGCACTGATTTCCTGTAAATTTTGCTGAGAAATCCCAGAAGAAGAAGAACCAATACCTGGTATTTGTACCTGTCCAAAAGAGTCTAGGTCAAGTATTTTTTCAAGGTCTTTCATTACATTTTCAACATTGACCTGCTCACTATCTTGTTCTACCAATGTCCCTTCCATCCATTCATCCATATTGGCATACTTTTCAATTTCTGGGATTCTTTTATGAATGTATGGTGATAGTTTGTTTTTCATTATTCTATCACAAATAAAGCTATTTGGGTCATAAGGTACCTAGTAGAAACTTTTTTGTAATTTAAGATAATCTTCTAATATTCTTTCAGCTTCCTTTCCAGCATCTCTAGAGTTGCAGACAAAGGGACCTAGCTGACTTTTAATCCTGAGTTGAGCCTTTTTCTTTGCATTACAAAAATGAACTATATCTGAATTGATCATTTGCCTGAAATACTCTAATGCAAAGAGTCTCATTGGGACATATTTTGGCAATTTGAATGGGCATAACTCACATCCATAGATTCTGATTTCTGTGTGATTTCGGTATAGGTACCAGTCACCTATCCGATATTGCTTTGAGAGTTGAAGAATTTTCTTGATTTCACTATTGACCCTCAGAGGAGAAACTTCTGTCAACAAGGTGGTTGGAGGGTGTACAAATAGGTCAACAAACTCATTGTAGGAATAAGGGTAATCAGGGGAATTATGAGTAATGGCAGACCAAAAGATAACAGACCTAGGATTTCCTTTGGCATCAAGCTTTTTGACATAGAAAGGGAAACTTTCAGATTGGTAATAAAGCATGAGATGATAAATAAAAGAAGAATACTTGAACACTCTTTCATTCTCTAATCTCATGAACTGATCATGGAGTTTGTCTGCAATGTAGGAAGAAAAATCATACTTGACAGCAAGGGGTTGTCCAGGGGTGAAAATAGACAACAATACTAGCGTTAATTGGTCAACATATTCACTAGTATTGAAGCCCATTATAAAGGATATCATATTCAGAATAAGTCTGCCCATATCAGTGAAAAAGGTGTAACCATAAGGGGGAGGTCCTTTGGGCTGATGTTCTGGCAACATGAAGGTTTGGCAGAGGCGACTTAAATCTTCATGGGATAATTTGGCAGATTTATCGAGTAATTCTCCCATGGAAATGGGAGTGAGGGCTTGGCCAGGTTGAAATTGCAACATCTCATTTATAGACTGAGTAGTTATGGGAAAAAGGATAGTCTGACTCGGGGACAAAACTTCTCTTTGATTGGGATCATAGTTTGCATGGCAGTAAAGGATTATCTCAGGAAAAATGTGGATTGAGGGGAGAAGGTACATGGGAAGATTGGATTCCCATGATCCAAAAATATTAGAACCTTTCAAGTATATTCGAAGGGGATTTTCACTGAGAACTAGATCTTTAATCTGGAAATCTCTGTCTACTAAAGGTAGATAATCTAAATCTCTGTGAGGGGCATTGAGGGGTGCAACATTCAGAGCCACGGGAACCTCCATTTCTGGTTCTTGTGGAATCAGAAATGAATTCGGGTTTTTTATGGAAAATAGGCACAATTACAGGTTTGGGAATGCAAAAGCAGTTTTGGGAAATGTTCTGAACTCTGTTTCAGTTTTCTAATGAAATTCAAAACAAAAACCTCGATTTTACAGAGTTTGACGGGAATTGAGGTAAATACCTGTTTTCCTGGGAAATGAACAGTAATTGGAACAGGTATTAGCTATGGCAGATGAATTCTGAATGCTCGGCTGCAATTTTCCTCAGCAAGGTGGCAGTTAATGGCGTTCGACAGTTGATTTTTGAGTTTTCTGCATGAGACTCTGGTCGTCACACAAAATAATGAAAATGACACGGGCACATTTGTTTGTTTGCAAAGTCAAAAGGTTGGCGGGTTTTTAATTTTTTAATGGATGACGTCAGCAGGTATGGAGGTTTCGTCAGGGGAGGCAGGCGGTAAACGGTTTCCATCGCACTGCTTTTGAGGAAGGGCAGTTTTTAGCGGAGGGCGAGCGATTCCATACGATGAACGACGCATGGCACTGTATGATCCAGAAAACCGCTTGGCCATCGCGCGTTATCGTTCAGATGTGGATGGCTAGTGATATGGATAATAACCGTTGATCTCATATTGATTGATCGAACGGTGGTCGGGGTGACGAGATGACGAAGAGATAACGAGCGGGCCCAATGTAATTTATTTTGAATTAATCGCATCGGGGGGAAGTTAATTGGCGGAATAGGTTATTAATTAACCATGAGGGTTAATTAATCCATTTATAATGCGGCGGGGATGTGAATTGGTTTATTAATTGGAAATTTAACCAATTAATTAAAGTTATATGGTTATTTTTCAACCAAAGGGGCGAGATATTAATTATTGGGGATTTTATTAAAATAATACGGGAAAAAGGGTGAATTTTACATGGGGATTTAAATAATAAAATTATAAATTAATATGAAAAAATGAACTAAAGCGCTAAGTGTAAAACATTAAAGTAATGTATTTAACTTATGCTTGCATGAATAGGGTTTTTGTGAAATATTGCATGATTTTCCTAAGTAAAATGGGATTTTACTTAGGAGAAGATTTCTTAGAGGTTAATGAATGTTATGATGAATGATTTTAAGTACTTAGGTTTTTCAAATTATTGGGCCGAGGGTCCAGTCCCTCCAAAAGTCAAGGAAATGCCTTGAGCCCCTCCAATTTTCAAACGCCTTAGTACTTAGGGGAAATTAGTGAAATGTTTAGGGAAAAATGAGAAGGGAAGTTAATTTTCAGACTTTTCTTTGCTTGAAATTCTTCCAGTGTACAATCTGCCTTTGCACTTGTGATGAAAGTAAAAGATTTAACACATCTAAAGCCATTATTCATCACATGTAATTCTGCAACAACATCTACCTACCCTACCTACTTTACCCTACCATTTTTTCTTCTTTATTAGGGTGCACTTAAACTGGAAAACCCTTATCACACTTTTTCTTTTACATATGGAAATCTATCTAATTCTAACCTTATTACATCCAAGGGCTCAGATTAAACTGTTGAGCTCCTTTTATTTACTCTACCTATATAATTATCTGCCAAGATTAAACAGTTTGGTCGGATTTTATTCTCTATCTCTAAAACATAAAATTGAAAGATGAACTAGCCAAGCTTAAGCTGTTTGACTGTTCATAAATTGTGGCATAGAATACAAGTTGCACACAATTTTATTTATTACAAAAAGAGAAAAAAAGTAGTGGCATTTAGGTTTGCACACTTTCCTTGGCCTTTCTTTTGGTGGGGTCATTTTCTTTCACTTTTTTGGCCATTTTATTCTTTTCACCCTTTGATTTTTCTTTTAGGGTATACCCACTTTACATTTTTTAATTTTTTTGATTTTTTGACAATATTGAAAACCTTTA